>JACEFZ010016967.1:0-25061 GCA_014155875.1 Cepaea nemoralis | reverse complement strand
TTTTTTACAAGTTGTTACTTGAACTTTTTCTGTACAAGTTGTTACTTGAACTGTTTCTGTACAAGGTGTTACTTCAACTGCTTCTGTACAAGTTGTTACTTGAGCTGTTTCTGTACAAGTTGTTACTTGAACTGTTTTTGTACAAGTTGTTACTTGAACTGTTTTTGTACAAGTTGTTACTTGAACTGTTTATGTACAAGTTGTTACTTGAACTGTTTATGTACAAGTTGTTACTTGAACTGTTTCTGTACAAGTTGTTACTTGAACTGTTTCTGTACAAGTTGTTACTTGAACTGTTTATGTACAAATTGTTACTTGAACTGTTTATGTACAAGCTGTTACTTGAACTGTTTCTGTGTAAGTTGTTACTTGAACAGTTTCTGTACAAGTTGTTACTTGAACTATTTATGTACAAATTGTTACTTGAACTGTTTATGTACAAGTTGTTACTTGAACTGTTTCTGTTCAAGTTGTTACTTGAACTGTTTCTGTACAAGTTGTTACTTGAACTGTTTCTGTACAAGTTGTTACTTGAACTATTTCTGTTCAAGTTGTTACTTGAACTGTTTCTGTACAAGTTGATACTTGAACTGTTTCTGTACAAGTTGTTATTTGAACTGTTTATGTACAAATTGTTACTTGAACTGTTTCTGAATAAGTTGTTATTTGAACTGTTTCTATAGAATCTGCTGCTGAAACTGTTTCTGTATAAGTTGTTACTTGAACTGTTTCTGTACAAGCTGCAACTTGGATTGTTTCTATGCTAATTGATACCTGCAATGTTCTGTCCTAGATTTTACTTGAAATATTTCTAAACTAGCTGTTACTTGAAATTATTGTGTTATAATTGTTACTTGACATGCTTCTAAACGAGCTGTTATTTGAAATGTTTCTAAACAAGCTGGAACTTGAAATGTTTCTGCTTTGTTGCTACTTGAATTGTTTCTAAACTAGCTGTCACTTGAATTGTTTCTAAACTAGCTGTTACTTAAATTGTTTCTAATTTAGCTGTTACTTAAATTGTTTCTAAACTAGTTGTTACTTAAATTGTTTCTAAACTAGCTGTTACTTAAATTGTTTCTAAACTAGCTGTTACTTAAATTGTTTCTAAACTAGCTGTTACTTAAATTGTTTCTAAACTAGCTGTTACTTAAATTGTTTCTAAACTAGCTGTTACTTGAAAGGTTTCTTTACCAGCTGTTACTTGGAATGATTCTGTCCACGTTGACGACGTCAATACCAGACCACCATTTCTACCATATTATTCTTCACTAGTAGTACAGACAATAGACGTACATATCATCAGGTATATTACAGTAACCCTCACATATTATTCTTCACTAGTAGTACGGGCAATAGACGTACATATCATCAGGTATATTACAGTAACCCTCACATATTATTCTTCACTAGTAGTACGGGCAATAGACGTACATATCATCAGGTATATTACAGTAACCCTCACATATTATTCTTCACTAGTAGTACAGACAATAGACGTACATATCATCAGGTATATTACAGTAACCCTCACATATTATTCTTCACTAGTAGTACGGGCAATAGACGTACATATCATCAGGTATATTACAGTAACCCTCACATATTATTTTTCACTAGTAGTACAGACAATAGACGTACATATCATCAGGTATATTACAGTAACCCTCACATATTATTCTTCACTAGTAGTACGGGCAATAGACGTACATATCATCAGGTATATTACAGTAACCCTCACATATTATTCTTCACTAGTAGTACAGACAATAGACGTACATATCATCAGGTATATTACAGTAACCCTCACATATTATTCTTCACTAGTAGTACGGGCAATAGACGTACATATCATCAGGTATATTACAGTAACCCTCACATATTATTCTTCACTAGTAGTACAGACAATAGACGTACATATCATCAGGTATATTACAGTAACCCTCACATATTATTCTTCACTAGTAGTACGGGCAATAGACGTACATATCATCAGGTATATTACAGTAACCCTCACATATTATTTTTCACTAGTAGTACAGACAATAGACGTACATATCATCAGGTATATTACAGTAACCCTCACATATTATTCTTCACTAGTAGTACGGGCAATAGACGTACATATCATCAGGTATATTACAGTAACCCTCACATATTATTCTTCACTAGTAGTACAGACAATAGACGTACATATCATCAGGTATATTACAGTAACCCTCACATATTATTCTTCACTAGTGCAATAGACGTACATATCATCAGGTATATTACAGTAACCCTCACATATTATTCTTCACTAGTAGTACAGACAATCGACGTACATATCATCAGGTATATTACAGTAACCCTCACATATTATTCTTCACTAGTAGTACAGACAATTGACGTACATATCATCAGGTATATTACAGTAACCCTCACATATTATTCTTCACTAGTAGTACAGACAATAGACGTACATATCATCAGGTATATTACAGTAACCCTCACATATTATTCTTCACTAGTAGTACAGACACTAGACGTACATATCATCAGGTATATTACAGTAACCCTCACATATTCACATTTCTGGCACTTTGCTTACTGACAATACGATGACGAATATGATCATGTGACCTCAACATAAGGCACCATAGCTTGACACAATGACTAGGCATATTATTCAGCAGGACAGCTGACATCGTGTTTGCCTAAGAAAAATCATTAAAATAATACTTAGTTCACCTCCGACATTTGAGCACGTAGCAGTCACTGAGTGCAGCGAATAAACAGCAGCCGATTCACAATATTCACTGCACACGAAGTGCTGAGAGTACAGTAGGCGGTTTTACCCACTTGTTTTTATCTGTCACTTTTATCTGTTTAATACTTGTGTACCACAGACCACTCCAGGAAACAGTTTGATTGTCTAGGAAAGAATAAAGGATAGTGTACGTTTCAATATAACAGAAAATCTCGTTTGAACAAAGTTACAATAGCTAAAGTAACAGCATTTTGTCATGTGCACACACACTTCATACAAACATACACACGTAAAGCTCTCTCTCCCTCTCTCTCTCTCTCTCTCTCTCTCTCTCTCTCTCTCTCTCTCTTTCACACACACACACACACACACACACACATAAACACGTACACATGGAGACAAACAGATAGACCGAGTTATCATCACCCACTAATTTACCTATGTATCACTACCCACTACTTTATCTATGTATCACCACCCACTACTTTACCTATGTATCACCATCCACTACTTTACCTATGTATCACCACCCTCTACTGTACCCATATATCACCACTCACTACTTTATCCATGTATCACCACCCACTACTTTATCCATGTATCACCACCCACTACTTTACCTATGTATCACCACCCACCTTTACCTATGTATCACCACCCACTACTTTACCTATGTATCACCACCCACCTTTACCTATGTATCACCACCCACTACTTTACCTATGTATCACCACCCACTACTTTACCTATGTATCACCATCCACTACTTTAGTTATGTATCACCACCCTCTACTGTACCCATATATCACCACTCACTATTTTATCCATGTATCACCACCCACTACTTTATCCATGTATCACCACCCACTAATTTACCTATGTATCACCATCCACCTTTACCTATGTATCACCACCCACTACTTTACCTATGTATCACCACCCACCTTTACCTATGTATCACCACCCACTACTTTACCCATGTATCACCACTCACTACTTTATCCATGTATCACCACCCTCTACTGTACCAATGTATCACCACCCACTACTTTATCCATGTATCACCACCCACTTCTTTATCCATGTATCACCACCCACTACTTTATCCATGTATCACCACCCACTACTGTATCCATGTATCACCACCCTCTACTGTACCAATGTATCACCACCCACTACTTTATCCATGTATCACCACCCACTACTTTATCCATGTATCACCACCCACTACTTTATCCATGTATCACCACCCACTACTTTATCCATGTATCACCACCCACTACTTTATCCATGTATCACCACCCACTACTTTATCCATGTATCACTACCCACTACTTTACCTATGTATTACCACCCACCTTTACCTATGTATCACCACCCTCTACTGTACCCATGTATCACCACCCACTACTTTATCCATGTATCACCACCGACTACTTTATCCATGTATCACCACCCACTACTTTATCCATGTATCACCACCCACTACTTTATCCATGTATCACCACCCACTACTTTATCCATGTATCACCACCCACTACTTTATCCATGTATCACCACCCACTACTTTATCCATGTATCACCACCCACTACTTTACCTATGTATCACTATCCACTACTTTATCCATGTATCACCACCCACTACTGTACCAATGTATCACCACCCTCTACTGTACCAATGTATCACCACCCACTACATTACCTATGTATTACCACCCACTACTTTACCTATGTATCACCACCCTCTACTGTACCAATGTATCACCACCCACTACTTTATCCATGTATCACCACCCACTACTTTATCCATGTATCACCACCCACTACTTTACCTATGTATCTCCACCCACCTTTACCTATGTATCACCACCCACCTTTACCTTTGTATCACCACCCACCTTTACCTATGTATCAACACCCACCTTTACCTTTGTATCACTACCTACTACTTTACTATGTATCACCACCCACCTTTACCTATGTATCACCACCCACTACTTTACCTATGTATCACCACCCACCTTTATCTATGTATCACTACCCACTACTTTACCTATGTATCACCACCCACCTTTATCTATGTATCACTATCCACTACTTTACCTATGTATCACCACCCACTACTTTACCTATGTATCACCACCCTCTACTGTACCAATGTATCACCACCCACCTTTACCTTTGTATCACCACCCACCTTTACCTATGTATCAACACCCACCTTTACCTTTGTATCACTACCCACTACTTTACTATGTATCACCACCCACCTTTACCTATGTATCACCACCCACTACTTTACCTATGTATCACCACCCACCTTTACCTATGTATCACCACCCACTACTTTACCTATGTATCACCACCCACTACTTTATCCATGTATCACCACCCACTACTTTACCTATGTATCACTATCCACTACTTTACCTATGTATCACTACCCACTACTTTACCTATGTATCACTATCCACTACTTTACCTATGTATCATTACCCACTACTTTACCTATGTATCACCACCCACTACTTTACCTATGTATCACTATCCACTACTTTACCTATGTATCACCACCCACTACTTTATCTATGTATCACCACCCACTACTTTATCCATGTATCACCACCCACTAGTTTATCCATGTATCACCACCCACTACTTTACCTATGTATCTCCACCCACCTTTACCTATGTATCACCACCCACCTTTACCTTTGTATCACCACCCACCTTTACCTATGTATCAACACCCACCTTTACCTTTGTATCACTACCCACTACTTTACTATGTATCACTACCCACCTTTACCTATGTATCACCACCCACTACTTTACCTATGTATCACTATCCACTACTTTACCTATGTATCACCACCCACTACTTTATCCATGTTTCATCACCCAGTACTTTATCCGGGTATCATCATAAATTTAGTTTCATTAATACATTTAACAGTCCACAATTTTACAAATACATTTTTGGTTCATAATTTAACGAGTACACTCATTAGCTAAAAATGGCCATTCTCAAAGCAAGCATCTAAAGTTTCACTCAAGAAAAAAGGAATGGTATGTTTTAGAACACATATTCCCCACCCGATGATTAAGGACCCAAATCACCTTCAAGTAGGTTCATGCTGTCCCAAGTCAGTTGAGAATCAAAATGTATTTAAAAGGCAAGAAGGTCGACTTCATTGTACCGGATTTTATCCCATATTGCACAGCTCCAGCGATGACCTCCATGACCCTCAAAATTGCACTCGTGAACCGAACGACAAACCCCTGAATCGAGCCCACAACCTTCGAAACGCAAGGCAGGCGGGGTAACCACTTCGCCACGGAGACCCAATGTCAGTTAAGGGTGAGTTTATACTTACATAAAAAACTCACTTATTTATACTTATATATAGAACTTACATAGTTGTACTCACATACAGAACTCACTTATTTATACTTACATATAGAACCTCTTATTTGTACTTCCATATAGAACTCACTTATTTGTACTTACATACAGAACTCACTTATTTGTACTTACATATAGAACTCACTTATTTATACTTACATATAAAACTCACTTATTTATACTTACATATAGAACTCACTTATTTATACTTACATGTAGAACTCACTTATTTATACTTACATATAGAACTCATTTATTTATACTTACATACAGAACTCACTTATTTGTACTTACATACAGAACTCACTTATTTATACTTACATATAGAACTCCCTTATTTATACTTACATATAGAACTCACTTATTTATACTTACGTATAGAACTCACTTATTTATACTAAACAAATAGAACTCACTTAAATTATAATTACTCAGAACACGTCATCATTATCATCACAATGTGTCTTGTCAACTGGAATGGAAGATTATGTTTCTGCACATCTAGCGATAGCCATTCATTCATGAGCAGATAATTTCCATACACTGATGAAATGACCCATGAGATCATTGTAATGGATCTTCTTTCACTGCGTACTTCTTTATCTTTCCATTAAACAGAAATTGCGCATAGCCGATCACTTTTTTCCATCACAGTTGCGTTGAAGTCTGTCTGGTGTGTCCTAACCATTGCTGATATTAAGCGTAGTTGTTGAATTATTAAAGCTAAATCTTTTTTTTTTTGGTTGCGTGTGCGTTACAGGACGTCGCAATCAACCCAAGCACATTTGGGTGTTTGTGATTTACAAGGCAAGTTTACATTCAGTAGTTTGCCATTGCTTTCTGAACCACCGAAGCTCGTACCATTGTTTAAAATCGACACAACCCAGTCTGCTACAAAATCGCCTGCAGATAATCGAAATCGCGTTTGCTAGCCCTTCGCCACTACGCCAGCTTCTACAAGGTATTTTTAATGAATGTGGGTTTATTTTTTTATATTTCCGTTCCAAGTTTTGTATTTACCTTTTATGTTGCATGAACTCAACAGAAGGTGAGTGCAAAACTTGGAACGGCAATATTTTCAAACACCCCACAGTCATTAAATACACCCTATATTATTTACTGAGGTCAATTATCAATAACATTCAACCCTAAAGAGTGCCAACGGCAAGGCTACATTTAATATATTCAAAATTATAGCGATACATATTTAATCCATCTAAAATTACAGTGATAGTTCCGGAATTATTCCATTTCATACACTTAGCTTTTCATTTCTTTGCAAATGGATTGAGAAATCTCTATTTTGAGAATAAAAATACTTGACAATTATCGCGCAAAGAATGTTCATAGACCCGACAGAATGCACATCTTTTCAAATGTTTCTTTCGGTTTGCTTGAACGTGACAAATATCTCATCACCTGCCTACATCAAGGAAAGACAACCGCGGATTCTGCCACGCCCATTCCAAAGATAATAACAAGATCGTTAAATCCGTGTGCATTCCGGTTGCACTCCCAAACTACCATGCGCCATGCTGTATGTTAATCTGCCGATGCAACATACAATGTACTATTATTTATTGCCTTTTATATAATCAATACTTTGTGTACAGTACCACGTATAGTAGTGTGTTTTGTAAGTGTACACACAGCGAGTTTGTGATGTCGCGTGCAATCTATGGACATATTCAATGATTACTCCTTCGTGTCGTCCATGTGTGTTAGAATGTCGATCTAGAAATATTGACCAGTAAGTTCACATAATTGAAGCAATATAGTTTATATTCTATAGATCGGTTCTTTGTATCTTCTGTTTGTATTCGCAAGCAGATCTTCAGTAGCACACACAGCACACACTATTGTATAGGGTGTATTTTTAATGACCGTGCGGTGTTTGGAAATATTGCCCGTCCAAGTTTTGTATTCACCGTCTGTAAAGTTCATGCAACATAATAGGTAAATACAAAACGTGGACCGGCAATATTTGCAAACACTGCACAGTCATTAAAAATACACCCTAATATTTTCTTGTGTTAATTTAACTGAGTGCAGGAGGATAATCTATCGTCAAATGTGACCTCCAATTTGGACAGAAGAGCGATATATCGCCATACTAGGGCCATACAGAAAAGAGCAAATGTATCCATTTGACAAGATCTGCAGAAGGTTGGCTATTAAAGACGATAAGTCAAAGAAAATTTTAATATTTTGGTCACTTGAAACATCATGAAAGTTTGAAGAGAACAATAATAGAGAGATATATGCCCGGGAAGAAAGGAAGAGGACGGCCAAAGAGAAGATGGGTGCAAAATGTCGCCTAATTAATTTATGGAGGTCATCGTGCTATTTGTTTTGTTTCGTGATATTATTAGTTCAGCGAATTGTCATACTACTAATCGTTCCCACCGCTATCTGATTGAAAGTTCTCCTTGTCTTCATTCTCAGTTTTGAGATTCCTCCAGAACCCCTGCCGATCCCCCGCAATATCATTCTTTCCACATACGAGTTCTCAATCTGTTCCCCCGTCTTCTCAATCTGGTCCCACAGGCACTTGACCACCTCTCCCTTGTCCATAGGTAATCTACCACCAAGAGGTGCATTCCCTGCAAGCCTATCAGACTGTTCATTTATCCGCACTCCCGTATGACCAGAGCAAAATATCCATACAATTCTCACAATCTGTGATCTCTGAAGCGAGGATTGCCATTCCACACGAAACATTCCTTCCTCCACCTTACTAAGCATACTCCTTGAGTCCGTAATGAGTGTAAGGTGTATTGCAGTGGTCTCCTCTAACCGACGGAATGCCGCTGTTACTGTTTTCACCTCCATTCTCATGCTGGGGGTCGTAGTATCATATGCTAGACTCTTTTTTTTAAAGCATCGTCTATTACCCTTCGCGATGAAACCCCAACAACTACGTATGTTTCTCACCACTGACATCGGTGTAGATGACTATGTCACCTTGATGTGTGTTACTCTGGATCAGTTGTTGCAATTCAACCCATGCGCGGCCAGCTGCCCATTCTCTGCACTCAAGACCCAAGTGTTACTATTACATTGTACCAATCCGTCGTGTACTCCGGTACATCCACTGTTTTTCACGATTGATATTTCATGTCGTTGAAAATTATTTCTTGTCTGTTTTTGTTTTTCTACCAGAAACTCTGGTGTTATACCTAGAGTCTCCAAAATATATTTATTTGATGTGTTTATTTCCGTGAAATACGACATATTAGACATATTCTTCTGTACATGCACATCTCCGAGGCTTCAACTCGACTTTCACATTGCTCATTCATTGTCCAGCTTTCACACCTTCAACTAGGGCTTGTAATGACAATCATAACCAGGATCTGTAAACTCATGAGGCGAATGCCAGGGGGAAAATAGAGTGCCAGCCTCCAACATTGCCAATGTTAGTCGTTAGTCGCGGTTCCAACATCACAGCAACGGGTCGTCCCCATTATGCTCCGTTCCCGTGCCAGTGAATATCACATAAAATGTTTCCCAATGCCCCATGTGAAAAGTGGGAAAGACAGGAGTCTCGACAAACAACGGCCCGCTCCGGCACACTGTGCAAAATGTCACCGCCAGAATGTCACCACAAAAGTCCTCTGTGAATAGTACAGTTCACCCTTAACGGAATTGGCAGTCACTTTCCCAACCAGATGTTCACCTACAAAGTCTCGAAGTCTCTAGATATTGTTCCGTTTCTAGATGTTTTTTAGCCACCACGCCATTTTTCTCCGATACAAATCAACCTTTTTTTAAAAATTGCCAAGGGAAGAGTTCCAATAAAAACTATAGCCCAAAATTCCCATATTTCAAAGCCCAAGGGAAAAATAGAGTGTAAACACTCTAACATTTTCCCTGAAACTATCCCAGGAGAAAATAGAGTATCAACATTCCAACAACTTTTCAAAAGGAAGATATCACCTCATGCCAGCTGGTGCGTCCAACAACCATAATAGACTAGTAGTATGCCTACAAGGAAGCTACGGTAGAGTAGCGGTGCTTGCCTGTCCGTCCTGTGGACGTGATTTCGAATCCCAATTGGGGCGGAATTTAAAATGTGAATTGGGCCGACCCAGTCTACAACGGATGCCAGGAAATGTCTTGGGAAGTAAAGGCGATCGAAGTGATATACTACATCACCCACCTATAGCTGACTGGTCAATCAGACAAGGAATATAGCATGGAGGAATATCAACGGTAGGGTTGATCCAGAAAACCAAAGACCGAGATCTGTGGAGAGTCATGAACGCCTACGCCAATCGATATGGCACTTGATGATGATGACGATGATGACCTGACGTTAACAAAAAGCGCAAAACAATTCATTAAATTAGTTACAATAGTCACTGCTATGGTCTAACGGTTTTTTCTTTTTTTTTTTTGGGGGGGGGGGGGGGGGGGGGAGACTGGAAAGTACCAATGTTCATTATAACATATTCAACAAATGTTGCGATGAGGAGGTTGTTTATCAAGAAATTTTGCTATAAATCTTTGAACAACCATCCGTGTATATCGACCACCATTTCGAAACACTTGTTCATCTTTAAAAAAAAAAAAAAAAGCTTTCTTCCGTTGATAACACCATTCTGTATGGAGTGCATAGAATTATTCCAGAAGATGACAGCCATTCGCTGCATATTGCTTCGCTACGGACTGTGGAGCACATTTTTTATGACGTCATGTACTTCATTTGTTCAAAATTGTCCACAACCTTCTGTCTCTTGTGTTGATTATCATTTCTAATACCTGCTTTCGTCTGTGCCATTATGTCAAACTGTCCAGTATCTTCTTCCTTGGTCTCCCTGCCTTTCTGTCCCCCCAAGCGTCCTGTTGTGACGACATAGTCCAGCTTTCCCCTTCTTGTGATATGCTTACAAATGTGGACTGTCTTTTTCTGATGCAAATTGCCAGTTCGCTGTGAGATAACATTGTTCAAGATATGTTCATTGCTCTTTCTATCCGTTCACTGTGCTGCTCTCGTCATTCTTCTATGAAACCACATATCCTCGCTTCCACATACTCCATCTTTCATCTGCTAATTGTACATGATTCGCTTCCAAACATCACAGCTGGCTCAATATAACTCTTAAGAACTCGTTTTATCGCTTCGATTGGCAGAAATACATGTCAGAGAATATTCTGCATGTTGTGAAATGCTGCCTCTGCTTTGGGTTATTCTACATTTACCATCTTTAATAAATCTTCCAGCTGCTTGTATTAAAGTATCGAAATATGTAAATACATTGACTTGGTTCGGGTTTTCGCACTGATGTTGCTTTTGGGTTAGCAAAGTTTCTGTGTAATAACCATTACTTTTGTTTTCCTGTTATTCAGATTCAGTCGTTTGTTTTACCCTCCTTTTTCAAGAATCGTTCATCAGATCTCGTAATGAAATCCTGACCACTCCGTTTGTTTCTCACCACTGACCTATCAGTCTAGATCACTACGTCACCTTGATGTGTATTACTCTGAATCAGTTGTTGCACCTGAAACTTAGTCTATGACCCATGACCATATCCGTGGCTTCATAGAGGGGGGCGATTATTGTCTGCAGCAACTCTCAGGTACCATTTAGCCTGAAGGACCCTCTGCATATCCGCCATTGTTGGTAGCTCCAGGATATGCATCATGTATATAATTGGTGTGTCCTTTGTGTAAAGTCCTTTGTTCATTTTCAAAGCAGCTATGTAATTAAGCAATACATTAATTTTTCAAAGCAAGATATAAGTAATCCGGCATTGAATTTTTGAAATATTTTGCAAGAGTTGATCGCCGGGATCGCTTCTCGGCCTTGTGGCTATGATCAAAGTGTGGTATCTGTACTTGATCTTGCCAGGGCCACCAGCAGAGGCGGTCAACCGAATGACATACAGGTACATGAGGATCTGATGGGGCGGCTCTGGTCCCTGGGAGAACCGTGAGCCAATATTTAAAAAAATAATAGTAATAATTATAAAATTTTAATAATAATAATAATAATAATAATAATAATAATAATAATAATAATAATAATAATAATAATAATAATAACAAAAACAATAAACAATTAAAACTAACATAATAAGAAATTTTTTTTTAAGTTTGATATTTTAAAAAAAAATTAATAACATTCATTAAATAAAATAATTTTTAAAAATTAAAGAAATAAGAAAATAATTGTTAAACATTTTTCGTAATTAAAAAAATTACAAAAATAAATGTAAACAATATTTTTTAAACGTATAAAACATTATAAAACAAAAATAAACCAAAACAAAATAATTAAAACACAATTTTTATAATATTAAAACATTAACAAAAACATAATAATAAAAATCATTTTTAAGAATCATACCATACAATTGTTTTTATTTTTTTTTTAAATTAAACAAAACCATAATATAAAATACTTTTTCACAATTGAAAGCAAAATTATAATAAAATAATAACAAACACTTTTAACAAATTCAATTTTTTTTTTAATTTAAAGCACAAATAAAAAACAATTAGTTAAATAGAACACATACCAAAGAAAACATTTTTTTTTTATAATTTAAAAATTTAACAAATAATAAAAAGAAAAGGGAACGGTGAGTCGAGAGGCCTTTGTTCCTGCACCCAATGGGTGGCACTGGATAGTGTCATTCCATGTGATTGTACAATGTCTTTGATGTCGTCAATTTATTTTCTTCTCGAGCGTCCTCTTGCTCATCGTATCAGATCCTCCTTGATGTAGCGCCAGTCCTAGCAGTTGATAGTGTTGCATTCTAACGAGATGGCCGAGCCATTTGATCTTCTGCCTTTCAGTATATGTGGCACAAGGTGTTTATCCAACTGTCTGTCTGATACATTTCTTATTCGGTATCGGATAGTTAAGTTGGCAGCTCTCATGAAACATCTCATTTCGCAGGTGTTGATTTTATGTTAAGTGTGGTTTTGATCATGTCTATGTTTGACATTGGTAGCATAGTGTTGGTGTGATTATGTCATTTATTATCTTGTGGACATAAGTATTTTGGATGATTAAGTATGGGTGATAGTTGATATATTAGAGCACTTGCTTTTTGACATCTGATTTCGATTTCTCTGTCTATTCTACCATCTTCTGTTATCATACTTCCTAGATTATTTAAATTCTTTAGCTTGTTTCACGGGTGTTCTATTTATCAGTATGTTTAGTGTACCAGGAGATCTGGTAACCTGCATTACTTCCGATCCGATCCAATATTCAGGGGAATAAATAAAAGTTTCCACCTCGTACAACCGGCTTCTTCATCCTGGTTATAATTGAGCTGGTTCATAGTGCGGTTTTAATATTTTCCTCGTCCTTTGTCCTTCAGACAATTTCCACTGATGCATGCCCGGCAGGCTTCCTCTTTACCTTTGTCCTACATTCCTTTCTTCGCTGACGAAGGATGCATGACCTCAGCGTTGGTTGTATTTATATTCATATTGTTCTCAAGCTTTTTAATATCACACAATATGTTTAAAGTGTTAGAACCATCATAGCTTGCAGGCCTTAGTGCTCGGGGTAGTAGGTGGCCGCCCTTCCTTCCACTAGCGAACGGCGAGAGCAAGGGTTGGACCCATGTCCTACCATACTCATACCATTGTCAGGAGAACGTCCTAACCGTTACACTGTGGAGTGTGTCTTCAAACAGATAGGGCGTAGCCAACACACTTTTATCTATTCACTCCTGCAACAAATGTTCAGTTGACATTTGAACAGTTCAAAGGTTGTATTCATCAGTATCACATATCGGTGTCCGCTAACTCACCTCGGAGACTCACCACTACAAGAGACATTATTGTGAATCATTTCACATTTCCATTCAGGTCGCCCAGATGTATATTCAGCTTGTGAAAACCACAACACTGGCATCAACTTTTAGTTGTGTTCACGTTTTCTGGCTTGGTGTTTTTAGTGACTGCGACATAGGTGAAGAAATAAACACTGAGAAATGAAGAAACATGCGGAAGTCAGGATTACGTCAGAGCAGTGAAATTGTGCTATAAATTCTGCGAGTGTCTGAAGCAACGGGGACAATTTGAATGGCAATGACAGAAAAGGCTGAACTATAACCACAAGCAAGGGGAAAGGGAAATTACTCATAACAATAGTGGTGGGATATTTGGTGGATAACAAGTGCGGTTACTAATACTAATGGAGGCAAGAACCGACATTGAATCAGCGGGCGCAAGCAGATTCTTCCTTCCTGAAGACCAAAAAAGGGCTATACCGGACACACAAATTATGAAGGATGTGCCTACTATGGTGAATACTCCCTGGCTTTTGCTACAGCATGGGAAAGATGGAGATTTATGGGTACCTCCTGGAGCATGCCACTAATCCAGACCTATAGGACGTCTTTGGCATCACGGTTCTGCATAGGGTGGTCATCTCTAACCTCGAAGAAGGAACATTCTCAGCTGCACCTTCAAGTGGTAGAAGACGACTGGCAACACATCTGTCAGAGTCTTGCGTAGAGCAAGATAAGTAGCTCGTTTTCTGGCAAGTGTGAAGCAATATCAAACTATCAAATCACACGAAGTGAATATCCGAAAGTAGTATTCACACGCTTTATTTACGCGCGGCATTTATTATCGCACAAACATCGCGCACTGACAATCCATAGCAATCATTACAGCATGAACAATATCACTACAATACATAATAATACATGGCCCCCCAAAAAACCCCAATTAAACCCCCCTTTTCCACCCCTTAACAAAAGTCCAAAACCTTTTTTCCCCCCCCCCAAGGGGGTTTCCCCCCAACCCCCCAGGGGGTTTTTTCCCACCCCCCCCCGGGGTTTTTTTGGTTTTTTCCCGAAAAAAAAACGGGGGGTTTTCCAAAGGTTTTTATTTCCATTCGGGGGGTTTAATCAAAAAAAATCCCCGGGGGGGTTTTTTTTTTTCCGGGGGCAAAATTTTAAAAAAAACCCTTTGGGGGGGAAGAACCCCCCAAACCAAAAAACAAACCAAAAAAAAAGGACCATTTAATTTTTTTTGAACATTTTTTCCCCACATTTCCCCATTCGGTCCGGCGAGGGGTTATTCAACCTGGAAAACACCACTGCATTAAATTAGGGTAAACCTTTCGGCTTGGGGGGAAAAAAGTGCTGCGGCAAGGTGAAGAAATAAACATAAAAAAAAGGGAAATCCGAAAGTAGATTCCCCTTTTAACCCCGGGAATTTGCAAAAATCGCGACTGACAACCATGAATCATTACAGAAACAATATCACACAAAAAAAATACATCAAGAATAAACATTCATTTACAAGCAAACATTAAGCGCGAACCAGTCTCCCCTGGACAGGCTATCCAACAATTAAAAGCCTCGATACCCTGGCCTTTCTTTCAAAAATAAGGTTGAGTTTGGGTCCACCCTACAGCTCATCAGCTGGGCCCCCTGAATTCAGGGGGTCTAAATTGGGGTGGTCATCCCCTCGAAGAGGCTTCTCCTGCTTGTTTAAAATGGGGTCGTGGATCTGTCGGCTTGGTACAGAAAGCTCGCCCTGGATGTGAACCTTAATTTCCCCACCCCCCTTTTTATAAAAGGGATTTCCTTTATTACTATTATTATGCAAACATGCAAATCGAACATTAATTTTTAAAAATTTATAATAAATAATAATAATATCAACAATAAACACCAAATTATTTTCACTATAAGTCAACAGTCAAGTAAAACTATTAATGGGATTACCCGCTGTACCCAGCAGTCCTAATACGGCTAAACTGGCCCTACCCAAAACCAAAGAAAAAAATACTAAAATTCAGGTCAAGCCGTGGCTCTCCCTCTGAGAGCTCCTCTCAGACCTCTGTTTGGTTTTAATGGGTCTCTTTTTGGCAAAACGTCAACTAAAGACTTACATTACATTTTTTATAAGACCTTTAAGGGTTACAATAATTTTTAAATATAAAAAATTTAAATAATTCCCCTTTATTATAAAAAAATTTAGGAACAAAATTTATCCTTTTCAAGAATAAAACAATAAAAATTTTTTTTTCTTAGTGTCATAGTCCTTATTGCAAATGGCACAAAAAGACTTTTAAAAAAATAAATTTAAGCTGAGATTCTTCTAAAAAATCCATATCAACCCGTTAAAAATTTTTAAATCACATTTTAATAAATTGTCAAAATTTAAGACTTTTACATTTGAACTTTTAAATTTAAATAGCAAAAATGGAAATACATTTACTTTTACATTGTTGTGGTTTTTATAAATTGGCCTTTATGGTCTTTCAAACAAAATTTTTTACATCATTTATTTCTTGCCTTTGTCATTGACTGTGCACATCCGTTTTTTAAAACTTCTTGGACCTGGTTGGATCCCTTCAGGATTCCCTCCGTTTATGGTTTAAATTTCCATTTTATTTGCCCATACATTTCTTAGTTTTGGGTTTTTAATATTTATGATTTAAAATAATAATTGTTTTTCTCATACTCCGTTATACAAACATTAGTTTACAAAATACTGTTATTCTTTCCCTTCTCCAATTTACCGCATTCATTCGATGTTAAAAATCACAATTGTACTAAGTCTTGTTGCTTGTTTCTTGGCTTGAGTCCAAAGGAATCCTGTATGTCTGGGTTGTTTAATTATGTATTCATAAATTGATTTCTATATCCGTTTCCCATGTTCTTTTGGGTTAAATTTTTCCCCCCTACCAAATTCCGACTTGGGAGAAAGGGATCCTATGCCCTACCGGACCCCAAGGACCTGTTGCCCAATCACGGATAAAGGGTCTTCCAGTATATAACCCGCCCTGGTCCCTTAAAAATCTGCTTGTACATAAGTTATATACATTGGGAGATACAATCTTCCCCATCACAATGGTGTACACAGCGTTACTGACACATTGTCACACTTGGCTGTGGTACTGAGCACTATCTACGTTGCAGTTTTATACACCCTCTGCACTGTGCTGTGGTGTCGACTGGGTATTAGGTTCGTTGTATAGACATCTCGACAAAAGGTCTGCAAGACAGTTTTGTGAACCCTTTATATGGTTAATCTCCTAGCTATAGTCCTGCAGAAGAAGGGACCATCTTGCCACCTTGCTGTTACTTGGCGTTCCTCTGGTAACAATTGTCAGCGGAGTATTATCTGTTTCAATTATGAAATGTTTGCCTAACAAAAATCTAGAAAGTTTACGTACCGAAAATACCATGACAAGAGCCTCGAGTTCCGGTGTACTGTAATTTCGTTCGCTGGTGTTCAGTTTTCGAGAGACGTAGTATACTGGGTACAAGATTTGGTCGTGTTCTTGGAGAAGCACACCTCCAATGGCTACGGAGCTCGCATCACATCTTAATCTAAAAGTAATATTAAAATTTGGCAATTTCAGAATAGGTGATTTAGAAAAATATGAAAGAATTTTCGTAAATGCTGGCCTTAAACATTCACTGTTTACAATCACATTGGTGTGTTTATTTGTTAGTAGATCAGTGAAACATTTGGTCAATTCAGCAAAATGAGGAATAAACTGTCTATAATAATTTAAAAGACCTAACACACTTCGCAACTGTTTCTTAGTTGTCGGAAGCGACAATTTCAAAATTCTGGACATGATGTTATCGTCAGTTGATATAAAGCCATTTGAGATCTTATAGCCAAAAAATGAAATTTCCTGAAAGGCTATATCAACTTTGGAAGGTTTTATAGTCAGTCCATGATGTCTAATTCTGTCAAATGTCTGCTGTAGTGCTGTTATGTGCTCTGTCATGTCCTTTGTGTGTATGCAAATGTCGTCCATGTACCAAATGATGTTAGCAATGTCTGTCAAAAGAATTCTTGTCATTCTGACGAAGGTAGCTGGTGCATTGACTAATCCGAA
The DNA here is from genome assembly GCA_014155875.1 of Cepaea nemoralis. Lineage (NCBI taxonomy): Eukaryota > Metazoa > Mollusca > Gastropoda > Stylommatophora > Helicidae > Cepaea > Cepaea nemoralis. The sequence goes on along the minus strand of JACEFZ010016967.1, from coordinate 7,064 downwards.
AGGTAGTTTACACCATTCGTATAAACCCCATGGTGTGGCAAAAGCAGTCAGATGTATACTATCAGGATGTAAAGCTATCTGCCAGTAGCCTTTTGTCATGTCAAGTTTAGTAAAATAACGTGAGTCAGATAGTTCAGTCAGGATGTCTTCACAGTTGCTCATTGGTTCTAAATCCAACTGTGTAATGCTGTTGAGTTTACGATAGTCTACACAAAGTCTAATAGTGTTGTCCTTTTTGCGTACTAACACTATTGGTGAACAGAAATGAGATTGTGAACGTCGAATGATATGATTTGCTTCTAAATCAATGATTTCTTGATGAAGTTTTTCTTTATAGTGTATAGGGATGGAATATGGTCTACACTTAATAGGAACGTCAGATGTTAAGATGATTTGGTGTTGCACTAAATCTGTCTGTCCTGGGCTGTCAGAAAAGATCGTCCTGTACTCTTGTATCAGTTGTCTGCAACTGTCAGTCTGTGTCTGCGTCAGTTTAGGATTTACCTTAATGTCCTGTAAGTTGGTCGTCGTGTCAAGAACTGGTGTCGGTATCTCGTCAGTGTCGTTGTCGTCCGTCTGGTCCACTATGGAGGTGCTTGCTGCAGTCTCTACTTGTTCGTCTTGCCTGTGGTGATATGGTTTGAGCATGTTAATATGGAAAATTTTATGTTTGTCCCTAACTGCAATCTCGTAATCTACTATCGAAATTTGTCGTAGCACTTTGAACGGTCCTTGCCATGAGTCAGTTAGGAGATGTCTATCACTTGGAAAAAGAAGAACGTCCTGTCCTGGCATCAGTGTAATAGTTCTATTTCATCTGTTAGCATATTGTCGGTAAATAGCTCCTGATTTTTGGAGAGCTTCTTTGGCTAATATACATGATTTCATAATTCTATCACGCAATGATGTTACATGTTCATATGGTGAAATGGGTATAGACATAGTTGTACTTTCAGTCAACATAGATTCATACAGAGATAATGGGCCGCGTGGTTGTGCACCATATAACATTTCGAATGGTGAGAACCCAGTGCTGGAATGGGGCACTTCCCTATATGCAAACAAAATGGCAGGCAGATAAGTATCCCAATCTTCAGGATGTTCTTGGGTTACCTTAGAGAGCATATGTTTCATGTCGCCATTAATCTTTTCTACTATCCCGGTCGAATGTGGGTGGTATGGACTGTTGAAGCATTGTTTAACACCCAACATTTTGGTAAAGGCTTGTGTAGCCGAGGAAATAAACTGGCTACCCCGATCTGAAAGGATGGTATCAGGGAATCCTACCCTCGCAAAAATATGAAAAAACACTTCCATGATGTCTTTGGAAGTTATGTTCTCCATTGGAATCGCTTCTGGCCAACGAGTACATAGATCAATGAGTGTTACAATGTATCTATTACCTTTAGATGTTATATGGTTCAGAGGACCAACTATATCGATCGAGATCTTTTCAAACGGTCTACTAGCCAAATCAGTAACTTGCAATTCAGCTTGTGGGTGTTTACCCTTTTTGACAAGCTTTTGACAGATGTCACGTGATCTGCAATACTGTTTGGTATCGTTGCAAAACTTTGGCCAATAAAATTGAGTAAGTAACCTTGCTCTAGTTTTAGCATACGCCATGTGTCCTGCAAATGGTATGTCATGAGCTATATTCAATGCTTGCTGGCGGTTTTCTAACGGTAGCACTGTTTGTTCTATAGTGCTGGAACCTTTGGTGTAATACCGTGTTAGAATTCCGTTCTTGAGAGCAAAGTACCATTGAGCATTCTTTGCTACTCTTGGCTTTTGGCCTACAAGTTTAAAATACTTTTGCAGAGATCGATCGGCTTTCTGAGATGTTATAAACGTCTCCCTAGTTGTCTCAGGAGATGTTACAACTGGACTTACTCGTTGTAAAGCCTCTGTTTGATCGATTCGATCTTGCATCTGTGCAGTAGATCTAGTTACTGCATTTACTATATTACAACGATCATTCTCATCACACATTGATGTTACATTCACACAATTACATGTATGTTCTGGCATAGCCAGGTTGGTATTTGTACATTCATTTACAGGTGGTAATACATCATGAATGGTGATTGGTGATGAAGGTGAAATGGTAGTATCAATATTACAACTGACAGTTGATGTACTGCTGGCATGTGGTATATCATTCACTTCAGGAAGGTTTCCAATGATAATATCGCAGCAAGGATGGGTTAATGCTGCGCATTTAACCTTTCCTGTAAGGAATGGTGTAGTTATATATGCCCATGCAAGTGGATATTTCTCTATGTTCCCTGAGAATGTCCTGCATGTGACATATTTACCACTATATTGTGATGGTAAAATATAATCTCTCTTTACACCAATGAGAGTACTTCCGCTATCACGTAAAACTGTGGCAGCTCTACCATTAACATACCCCTGGTGGATGTTTAGTTTACCTTTGGAGTTTACTACAGAATTGGCCTCCTCACTGGTAACAGGTATAGAATGGCCGCATGTTAACACGCCATCCTCATGAAATTGATCACAAATGGTACATTTTTCCTGATGGAACACCTCAATGAAATGTGCTGAGTTTACTGGGTGATCTTGTACACTTTCATCTTCTGACGAAGAACTGTCAAACATGGCTGCATTAGCCTTTTTGGTCATTGACTTGCCTTCACAGTCCTTATGCCAGTGACCAAAAGCCTTACAAAGATAACATTTTGTAAGTTTTTTGTAGTTCCTCCTTTCTTTATCTTGCTTAGAAATGTAATTATGCAAGTAAGCAGTGTACCCAGGATGTTGGTCGCACATATGATGCTCATTGTGTGTATAGTTGCAATATTTACACTGATATAATTTCTCTGCAGCTTGTTTATAAGGTCTTTGTTTGTTATTTGACCCTGCCTGATATTTGCCATATGTAGCTGCTGCTACAAAGTCTGTGCTGGTCAGACTACTAGAGAAACAATGCTTATTGGCTGCAAAATAACCAGAGCCACGACTTTCAATCTGTTGAACACTTTCACACTGACATTCCAACAAAAATTTAGAAAAGGGGGCTGGGAGAGATGCGATAATCTTATCTCTCAACATAAGATCAACTAATTTGTCATAACTTCCATTTACTTTGGCTGCTGACAGCCATTTAGAAAAAATATTTGGAATTTCTGAGATGTAATCAGAGAACGTGTGTGTTGGCTTAGGAGACAACTTCCTAAACTGTTCTCTATAACCTGATTCATGTAGCAAAAAATGTGACATAATTTTTGCTTTAATGTAAAGATAATCTTCTTTCAGGTCATTTGGGATCGACTCTATGACTTTAAGAGGTTCCCCAGAAAGACTTCTTACATATACTATCCCCCATTCAGGTTTTGGGATTTTGTAATGATCCATAACAAATTCAAAATTTTGGGTGAATGCTGCTATGCAATCACCTGTGTTGTAACTTCTGATCAGACCTTGGTACTTTTTATGAGGTTGATCTTTGTCTGTTTCTCTATTAACTTTATCTTTAGAAGATTCAGCTTTAAGTTGTTCAATTTTCATTTGTGTTTCTTGCTCTTCTTTCTTACTTTGTGCTAAGATCTCAGCTTGCTTCACTGCAGCTTCTGATTGTGCTTGTTGAAGCTTTAACGCAGCATTTGATTGTGCTTGATGAAGCTTTAGAGCAGCTTCTGATTGTGCTTGTTGAAGCTTTAAAGCAGTTTTTGATTCCTTTAGAGCAGCTTCTGATTGTGCCTGCTGAAGCTTTAACGCCGCTTCTGAGTTCTTTAGAGCAGCTTCTGATTCTGCCTCTTTCATTTTCAACGCCCTTTCGGCAGCTCTTTCATTCCGCTCAATCATCTGTTCTTGTTTCACAAGATATTCTGCATATTTACTTTCACTCCATGTTCTCAATCCCTCACCAGACATATTCATTTTTAGACCCATTTCAATGAAATCGTTTAAAGAAGACATGATGAACAATAGGTATGATGGAATAAATATAAAGAAAATTACTTATGATGTTAGTATGTTACAAATATTTATAGCACAGTTAATGTCTAAAGCCAGACTAACGAAAGTATAAAGAGAGATGAAAGAAAAAAAATTTTATACTCAAGTAATCGTTGGGTACTGTGCTGTTCAGTGGTGCTCGAAATCACACTGGAACGTCTTTCGGGTTGACGCACAAAAAATTTTTGAAGTTCACCAGACTCAGGTAAAGTTGACACAAAAACCCTGTACTTTTTAAACTAAACGAAATTAGAACGTTTGTAAATGTATGGTGTGTGTAATGTCACTGAAGTCTGTAAAGGTTTGTATGCTGTCAAGTATTATTGTTACGCTCACACTAACCCTACTCAATGACATTCAAGGGCACGGCCGCCATTTTGGATTTTAGGTACAAAATTTGTTGAATTTAGTGATAAGTCTGAAGACGCCTCGGTTGGCTTCAAATACTATCTTCACACTTATAATTTAATTAAATCAACTCGATTAAATCGTTACTTTACCTTAATCTATGACTTGCGCACTTCTATCGGCATGTTCACATTCGCTTCAAACTCGGACCAAAAAAATTTACAAGTTCGCATTTGGTTCAAAACCCGGACGAAAGCCACCACGTTCGCACTTGTCAGAGTCTTGCGTAGAGCAAGTTAAGTAGCTCGTTTTCTGGCAAGTGTGAAGCAATATCAAACTATCAAATCACACGAAGTGAATATCCGAAAGTAGTATTCACACGCTTTATTTACGCGCGGCATTTATTATCGCACAAACATCGCGCACTGACAATCCATAGCAATCATTATAGCATGAACAATATCACTACAATACATAATAATACATGCAAGCAATAAACATCTCACTTACAAGTCAAACTATTCAAGCGTTCGAACCAGTCTCCCACTGTCGTACAGGCTAGCTCTCAATGCAGATTCAAACACGCCTCGCATACCCATGCGACCTGTTCATTCAACAACCTAAGCCCGTCTGCCAGTTCTGGCGTCCTACACGCTACACGCTCACGTCAGCTGGTGTCCCCTTAACATCACTCAGGGTTGCGTGTTGTTATGCTGTCTGGCGTTGGTACAGACAACGCGTCGCAACCTCGGATGTGAGACCTTGACATCACAGCCTGGGGACCGATTATCCGCGGGATAAGTGGACACTTCTGGGATGTCTTTTACTTTTAGTCAGAGTGCCATAGTTTGTTTTCTCATTAACCTAGCAACTGAAAATATTGTTAAATGCTTACGCCGTAGTCAAAAGCCAAGTTTATAAGGAAATCAAGAGGAAACTACCACATGATCTATCCCAAGAAACTCATCAAGGCAGCAAATAATGAAATTTTCGGACGGATTGGGGTGACAGCCCCGATCTGAAATGGCTTGTGCTAGACGGTGTAAATGACTAGGTTCTTCTAAATATTATTATTTGTTGTCCAGGTGTTAAAATTTCCATATACACTTTTCTCTGTCTTCTTCTGCCTCTCTTGCTTATTATTTTCCCGCATAAGGTCAATTTCTCTGTTACAACTCCCCTGTTGACATGATTTAAACATATTCATTGTCTTTTCCTTATGGTTTGGATCAGTTATATTTAACCACCCCGTCAATACCTCTGCGTGTGTTTTCTTTTCTGTTCACGAGATTCTCAACATTCTTCTAACTAACCACATCTCCACTGCCTCCATTTTCTTCACGTTTTCATTGCTCATTGTCCAGCGTTGGTATCCCAATAGCAGAGCAGGCCACACATCTAAGTCGGTCACTGAGATTCGACTGTGAAACAAACATAGCAAAGAGTTGTGCAATCAGTTAGAAGTCAACAAAGGGGAATATCCGCGGTAGGAATGGACCGGAATCAGCAGAGGGGGATAGAAGAGCGAGGAGAACAAAGAGTAATTGAAGAAGATGGATACGAGAATGAGTCCAAAGAACGTTGATCGTCTTAGAAACGTACCATACCTAGTAAGGTGTCTCCTCTGCTTCAACTAACATTAAGAGTGGGCGGAATTTAGCTCCAGTTGTTTCTATAAATTCTTCTTCGTCAGGCAAATTTTGTGAGAGACATCGGATATCTTGCCTCTTCAATCCCATCTAACGTGCTTCCACCATTAAGAAGTTGATGGGCTTGCTTGTTCCAACGACCCCAAGAGCTATACCGACAGTAGTACAGCTACTGGTAGAGTCCCCCATGTCGGACAGGTCAGTGAATATGAATCAGACCAAGAGAGACCAAACCTGCTGTCTTGTGGCAGACTGAGGGTGGTCAAAAACTAGATAAAGCAAACTCGAATAAAAAATGCTTGTTGAAGTCGGATGTGCTGAGCCACAGGCTTGATGAGACAGAGGGACGAAATTCAGTGTATGTTTTTATGTCTCTTCAATCATCTCTGGAAATACCAATCTCAGTAAATACCACGATGGCTTGGCCACGTAGTATGGTCAAGACAAGAATATTGAGATGATCCACGACTCTGGTGATCGAGTGAAATGGCGAAACATGACCACCCACGCTTATCGGCATGGCACATGATTAATGAATGAATGAAGTAGACGACATTTCAACAACGCGAGAATCTCACGTGAAGACGCCATGTTTGAGAACTCGGTGTGTTTTGTCATTTTGGCTAGTGTATGCTCACACATCTACTGCTTTCTCGCTGTATACGTACCAATCAATATCTATAAATGTATCAACCATTACAGGTCAGATGCAGTTCTGACAGAGCGTAGCTGTAACATTTGCTGACAATCGATTTATATTCTGGGCCGTCCCTCTTGAATGTATCAACGTGATTGAAAGTTCTTTGGCCTAATTGTCTATTCCTCTTCTGCAATTGCTCTTTGACCTCTTGGCTCTTCTACTTCCTTGCTGATTTCGCCCATTTCAACCGCAGATATTCCTCTTGTTGCCTTCATACTTTATTGCACTAACCTTCGCTAATGCCAGCTCCGTCGTGAAGGAGTTACGGATGCATTTCGTAATCCCGCATACCCGCGTTCAAAACACAGCTGTATGCGAATTGGCAGCAGACAGCCTTACGTTATTTTTTTTTAATGAATGGTATGGGTGTCGATTGTTCAGAA
>JACEFZ010016966.1:0-26355 GCA_014155875.1 Cepaea nemoralis | reverse complement strand
TGAAAGTCACGGGGAATTGAGGATCTATTCAGTGGGCCATGACGAGTACTGATGTTCTACAGGAGACTTGCTACATGAACATGTCTGAGACAGGGGAACTGGCACAGGATCGAGGATCTATTCAGTGGGCCATGACGAGACTGATGTTCTACAGGAGACTTGCTACATGAACATGTCTGAGACAGGGGAACTGGCACAGGATCGAGGATCTGTTCAGTGGGCCATGACGAGACTGATGTTCTACAGGAGACTTGCTACATGAACATGTCTGAGACAATGGAACTGGCACAGGATTGAGGATCTATTCAGTGGGCCATGACGAGACTGATGTTCTACAAGAGACTTGCTACATGAACATGTCTGAGACAGGGGAACTGGCACAGGATTGAGGATCTATTCAGTGGGCCATGATGAGACTGATGTTCTACAGGAGACTTGCTACATGAACATGTCTGAGACAGGGGAACTGGCACAGGATCGAGGATCTATTCAGTGGGCCATGACGAGACTGATGTTCTACAGGAGACTTGCTACATGAACATGTCTGAGACAGGGGAACTGGCACAGGATCGAGGATCTATTCAGTGGGCCATGACGAGACTGATGTTCTACAGGAGACTTGCTACATGAACATGTCTGAGACAGGGGAACTGGCACAGGATCGAGGATCTATTCAGTGGGCCATGACGAGACTGATGTTCTACAAGAGACTTGCTACATGATGGTGAGCTTGGGGTTTAGTTTGTCACTGTGATGTACCAGCAGCAACCTGGACATCCTTAGCAACAATACTGCCAGCTTTTGTGGCCAAAGCACAGTGCCTGCACTTTTGTATCACATTTGAAGCCTGAGAGAGAGAGGCCCCACATTAGTGTTATAATTATAACACTTTCCTACTGTCCCGGGTTTAATTTCCCCTCATTGTTGTATTGTTTAGGTGAACCCGTGTCTCTGTGATCAACCCAGACTCATACGGAGGGGCTTCAAATGAAAACCAGACTGGGTCAACCTCAGCTGTGGTGGCAAGGAAAAACTCTACCATAACTGGGGTTTGAGCCTAGACCACTGTGTTGGCACATGAGCACCAATCACTATGTCAACACAGCTCAGCCTGGTGTGTGCCATACAGCAGTGGGAAAAAGCACACTTTACAGAGAACCAAAGGATAAACGTAAAACTAACTGCAGTGGACAGTGCACGACCACTAGGACGTCACGGGACAACGGAAACTTGACAACGGGATACGTTGTGTGACTTCCAAACGGAACGGACTTGGTGGTGTTTTCTAAGGATGAAGTGTTCTTGTTAGGAGATGGATTGAAGGCTGGCAGCGGACTTATTCCAAGCTACGAATATCTGACAACAGTTATTGAAAACGCCATGGATAAATGAACGACCGGCAACCTCTAGACAAATAGATTCGGAGAAAGATAACACCAAGGACAAATTGATTCGACAAAGGAAAATGGACAGATTATTGTGGAGAAGGTAACGATAGGACAGAGGACAATGCAGAAGGTCAGTAAGTGCCCATAGTAAATTAGGCCGCTCCCCGAATATCTCGGGACACTAATTCGAGTACTATCACCTATGTGCATGATCTGTTGACACCAGAATAAATTCCACGTTTACTTCGTTCCAAGTTGTGTCGAGAATTTGTTTCTAAAGTTATCATTATTGCCAAGTGTTCAATGAGCCACCGGTTCTGTATCGTAAGTCCAGTGAAGTGAGATTTCCCATGGCATGGCTTTAAATTAGGATTTACGATATGGCAGTGTGCTACTCAATACCTTTTATAAAGATTGAAAAAACAACCCAATATGTTTGTGACCAGTTGTCTTTGGTGGATATGGACCTTTCTTAATATACTTCAGCTGTATTCTTCAGGTTTTACAATCATCTGTAAATCAGTATTGATTTCCATTATAATAGTATGTCCAGAAATGAATGCCGTCATTCACGATAAATTATTTTGAAAACTGTCTGTTGCATCATTATGAAAATTTTCCTTCTGTCTTATATTTACCCCCACCCAAGGAATATGTTTTTGATAGGTCCAAAAGCAACTTAAATCATGAAAAGCGGCGACATTTCTTTGATGTTTTGATGAAAAACTAGTGATTTCTCACTACCAAACTTGTTTTACAGTAACACATGGTAAGCAAGGCCCCCGCCAGTTCGGATGACAAACACAAGGCGTATCAAGATTCGTATAGGAGTGGGTGCATTGTCTGCTCTGCTGAGACGGAACATGATTACATGTTTTGCACGATGAATATAGCTGTGAATGTCTCTGTAGGGGCTTCCTTCTTAATGGTCAAGATGTTGGTCCTCTTTTCATTAAAGTTATAGAATGATTCGTATGTTCATGTGTTGTCCCCTCATTTGACGTGTTTCTTCTCACGTTTCTTGTTATGCCACAATATGTCAGTTCCCACCGCAATATTGCTCTTCGGTTGGTATTCGATGCGTCTAGAGCAGTGTTTTCCAACCTTTTTTGTGCTATGACCCACCTAAGCCTTTCTAAAATTCTTATGCCCCCTCTACCACCCCCCCCCCCCCCCCCAAAAAAAAATATGCATCATTTTTAATATTCAAAAATTGAAATGTTCACCAAAGAAACTTGAATTTTTTATTTGTTTAGAAGGGCTCACGGTTCCCAGAGGGGCCAGAGCTGTGTGTCGGTTGTGTTGGGTGATTTTTTTTTTGGGGGGGGGGGGGGGGGGGGAGGTTTGGCGGTCACCCCAGACAAGCTGGTTCCCTCTTTTTTTTTTGTGGACCCTTAGTCTCACTGTGAGCTATTGCCCACAGTGGTCCACCAGGCCCACATCTAAGGTGAAGATATGTGATGGGTTTTTATTTGATCATCCCGGCCCCCAACCAGACCAGACCAGGCGCACTACTGGGGGAAGAGCAGCAAATGCACCCGATCCTAGCCAAAGGACTGATAATCACTAGGAAATTATTGAGCAAACACAGTAAGTAAATTTTCAAAACATATAATGGAGAACTGAAATTCAAGTACAAAATCATTTTAATGAAAGATTTTTCTATATTATTTTAATTATTAGTAATTATTTAAATTTAGTGAGATCCTTGCGCTTGATGCTTGCTGCAAAGAGAGTTTATGTCAGGTTCCAATTTAGTAACTTCAGTCTCAAGTCTCCCCGTTTTGTTATATCCAGCCGATTTCTTTCATTTTCGAATTGCCCCCCTTAACAATCGAATTGCCCCCCTGTGGGGCATGGGCCCCACGTTGGGAAACACTGGTCTAGAGCTTTTTGTTTTTTCAATGTCAGTTGTTTGTCACCGTTGAGGGCTCACGGAATTGAAAATTCATCACTGTGGAATACAAACTGTTGCCATTAACAAGTTGTATTGTTTATGCCGATGCTGTAATGTTTAGGGCCTGCAATTCTTCTGAATATTTGTAGCAAAATATCCCAGTTGGTGTGCACGTGGATTAAGGTCTGCGATCTGCTCAGACCTTAATCTGTGTCGGACGATTCCAGTAGGTTGATGACAGCTCTCGGTTGTATAAAATTCAATCCATCCTTTCTCCAGTAATCCTCTTCCTCTTTCAACACATGGTCCTCACATTTTTCCAGTAATTTTTATCAATATTTAATAGCGCGGACTGAATTAGTATCTTGACGTCAGACAATTTGAATATAGTATTGTCAGCTGCCACCTGTCCTTTAATTTTAGCCCATAAAAGTTCTATAGGGTTAAAATGAGAATGGTACGGTAGAAGTCTCAAACACCCATGACGATGCTCTATCAACTTGTCGATTTGATATTTCTTGCTTTTTGGCGTGTTTTACAAGGGACAACAATTCTAGCCAGAAATACGTTTTTGGAAATGATATGTTTTCCATTCGGAGTCATGTCTTTATTGCTCCCTTTGTGTTCGATGCTGTAGGTATTTTGTTTTCTTGGGCAACAACATTGATATCATGCATTGTCCATAATTGGACACGAAGGTCTATCTAGGGATGGAAGCACAGTATTCTCGAGCCAATCTCTAAATACATTACCATTCATCTTATTATGATAATCCCTATTGTCTGTATGCTTTGATACGAACATGAGCCCAGCATTCTGTTGTAAGCCATTATGCGCATTACCAGCATGGGCCATGACCAAAAGATGTCCTATACTACTGGGCACATATCGCTTTATCTGTCCATCCACTGATTGCCATTCCTTATCACTTGTGTGGTGCGCTTTGATCCACATTTCATCCAAACACACTATGCCATAATTTTCTTTGCGCATTTCCCTTATTTCACGTAGGTATCTGCTTCTCATGGCTCCTAAATGCGGATGCTCACAAAGATTATTTCTACCTCCCTTGTACTTTCAAATAGTGAAGATAATGTCCTTATAATTTTCTACAAAGTTGTTTTGGATAGCTCTATGTTATTGTTCTTTCTGAACCAAACCCTAAGTTTTCTTACAGTCACTGTTTCTTTGGCATCCAGCATTTTTATAATGCTGGATAATTCTGGAAATAAAATCCAAAATTTTTATAATTTTAGGAGTCTCCGTGGCGAAGTGGTCAAGCCTTTTGACTCTGGCTCCAAAGGTTGTGGGTTCGATTCCGGGCCGCATCCTTCGGTTCACGAGTTAAATTTTTCTGAGACTTCTGTGGATCGTCACTAGAGTTACGGAGTTTGTGATTTGTGCGATGCTTTCTGCGCTGCGGAAAGAGACCGAGCCATATGGGATAGAACTCGGTGCAATGAAGTCGACCCTGTCGACTTTTAAGTGACTTTTTAAAGCATTTTTATAATAGTTCGCCTTATGACATCTTTGTCAAAGCTGTCTACAATAATCTTTCTACCTACTGTTTGGTTATTGTGTGGTGGTTTAATTCGAGATTCTTGCACCCATCGACGAAATGACCGTTTACTCAAACCCAATGCATGCACTGTTCTTTTTTCGGAATTTGTAATAGTATAAAACAGTTTCCTGCGATCAGCTTCGTGACAAAAATATGTGTACAACTTCATAGCGATTCTTTGAAGTGTATACACAATTTCGCATTCAATCCCATTGAAAAATATTCACACGTTTCACTGTTAGCGATAAGTGGTAAGATTTAAAAAAAAAAAAACATATTAATCAGGTTTCATGAAATAACCCATATTTTGAGACACCTCTAAACAGTCCCAGTTTAAACAGCGTGGGGAGTTGGCATAAGGCCAATCCCGTGAAACACGTAAAATATTCAACATTGAACTGATTGTCTGGCTATGCCGTAATACATTTAAAATTATGAATTTCATCTCAGACCCGTAAATTATATACCGCATATAAACAAACTTTGAAATCTGCTGTAAAATCTCCAAAACAAAAATGGTTTTGTTGGGTGGACATTATGATAAGATTATATGCTAAATCTCATAATTTTCCCTCAGTTGGTTACTGAGATATGGATTTTTATATTGAGGCAAATAAATGTGAATGCACTATAGATGTTACCACACAGAGGAGCAAGCGTAATTGTGAGTGAAAAACAATAACTTCACTGCCTTTTATTTAGCATGAACATACATGATTCTGGATTTGTTTTTCTTTTTCTCAAAATAAACCTATTGTACTGACAATCATGTTTTTGATTTTTAGGGTCCATTTGCAACATTTAAACTTCCACAAGATAAGGAATGTGACTGGACGGGTCTGAAGTTTAGTCCAGACGGCAAGATGATTCTCATTTCTACGAACGGCAATGTCATTCGTCTTATTGATGCATTTCAAGGCAATCCCCTACAAGCATTCATGGTATGTAACACATTCTTGAAATGTTTACACTGTTCTGTAAGTGACAGGGGGATTACATTTATTCCAGTTGGTTATCTCTTGGAGAGTTGTCAAGCTCCCCCAGTCATGTCTCACCAGTGATGTGTGTCTTCTGCTGCTCTCTGTAATACTCATTCTGTCTGTGCATACAGGTCTCTACATTGCTTGATAATGTAAGTGTTGCTGGTTTGACCAATTCTTTGCTAGCTGGGATTTGTGTCTTCAAGGACCTGACTCGGTAGACTTTCATACTGTACAGAATAATTGAACCACAAGATCCTTCACCTCTATAGTGCATTGTGTAATTTTATATATCAGTTCTTTCAGGAAGCCTTTTTTTTTCTGTTTATAGATAACTTTTGTTCACATTCTGTGATAGCATCAATTCTCATAGACCTGTATGCAATTTTCAAGATTAAACAAAGTAATTGTCCATGTTTCTAAGCCTTATCGAGCTAGTGGCCTGATGCATGTGCAAAGAAATTAGTCGTAATAAGATTATCTTTTTTTATGTCAGCATTTTCTGCTCTTTGTTCAGTCTGTTGTTACCATCAAAACTCTGATGTCATTCTTGCAACAAGCAATTTTAAGTTATATTTTGGTTCAGCGAGGAACATTGAGTCTTCTGGATATTTTTTAACCATAATTATTTTAACGTAGCGATGTTTTAAAAACTTGTTCCTATGGATTTTGTTTTCTGAATATTGATTTTATGTGTGGCTGTCAGCCAAGTGGTAATGTGTTTGAATTTTAATTGAGGCAGATTTTAAAACTTGGCTTTCCCCCAAGCTGACTCAGTTTAAAATGGACACTGGGAAGTAATGATGACAGACATGATGTTGACCACATCAGCCACTGAGTTCTGATTGGTCTATACAAATATGGGGCTAGCACCTAATATGCTAAACTGGCACATAAAAATGTCTTTTATTTACTAAAATATTTGTTTCATCTGTTTATTGTTTGATTGGCTGGATTCTAGCGTGTCGTCATCGCACCATGAAATTATCAGCTGGTGTTGCTATGGCATCTCTGATACCCATACCAGTTTACATTGTTAATGTAGTCCAAGATTTTCTAGTCCATTGATATTTCCTACCTATTGTTTCTTCTGCTAAAATATTGTGGCCAGCAGGAACCCCTTTACCAGTGGTGAAACGTTGAAAGCTTGCCTGGTTTGGGCACATTGCAGGACATGACACCCTCTCAGAGATAATCCTCTAGGAGAAAGTTGAGGGTAAACGGAGAAGTGAAAGACAGAAAATCATGGACAGATAGTTTCAAACATGAACAAAATGCAGTATTCCCACACTTGTGCATGTTGCTGAGGACAGAGAGTTGTGGAGAACTCTGTTTACTGACACTGCCATCATAACATCACTGTGACCTGTGTCTTGGGTTAACAGATGAGATGACGAGTCCACAGCATTCCTTTTTTTCTGATCTAGTTTTTTATATGCTTTCTCTCCCTTTCTTTCTTTCTTACATGTGCACATACACGCATACATACATGCATGTGTGAATACTTACACATACACTCTCTCTCTCACGTACACATGCATGCATGCGCACGCAGCTGTCATGCATGTTTTGCACCTGGTGATTTATGAATGATTTTTGTATATTACAGGGTTTTACAAATCATAAAGGCATCCCTCTTGAGGCTTCCTTCACGCCAGATGCCAGATATGTTTTCTCAGGTAATTACATCATCATCAGTGCTGTCACCCCTATTTATCCCCAAGGAACATGGTATTGTTTAGGTAATTCCATAATTCACTGCTGCTTTTCCTTCCTGTGTACCTTTCACATGATCTTATCGATGCATAACCCATCAACCTCATACTTTCTCTAATGGATCTAGAGTTATCGTAATCAACATTTTGTAGTTTGGGCTCCTTATATTTTATCCTTGTAAAGGTAACTATTTTAAGGTCTTCAAGTGAACTGAGATAATTTATGGCTTAAAAGCTGAAACAGTAGGTCATATTCTGTATATATTGCAGTGTTCATGTACAAACAATTCCAGGAGGAGAACAGTGGTAGAAGTTAGGCCAGCTGTTTTTATAGTAGTATTGTGAAGTGTCTGTGGCCTAGGTGTAGTGAATGCAGTTTGACTTTTCTGATATATTGGGTTTGAAGTCAGCCACAGGCAGATCACTTTGCTTTGATTTTCACAATGGTACAAGTGTCGGCTATTCAGAAAGCAGTGGCAATGCATTGATTTTAACAATGATACAAGTGTTGGCCATTCAGAAAACAGTGGCAATGCATTGATTTTCACAATGGTACAAGTGTGGGCCATTCAGAAAGCAGTGGCAATGCATTGATTTTCATAATGATACAAGTGTTGGCTATTCAGAAAACAGTTGCAATGCATTGATTTTCACAATGGTACAAGTGAGGGCCATTCTGAAAGCAGTGGCAATGCATTGATTTTCACAATGGTACAAGTGAGGGCCATTCAGAAAACAATGGCAAACTGCCGAAAGTATAATTTCCTAGAAAATCAGCCACAAAATGCTGGGATTGCTTGTGACATTCTGTAGTGGGTAAGCAACTAACTTCTTTTTTTTTTAAATTGTGAAGAATGAGAACTTAATTAGCGGAACTCTTGGACATTTCCATTACATTCATACTGAAAGAAATCTGACACATATAGCCACAATAAAACAAACTAAAAGTTGTTATGTTTCATGAACATTTCTATCCCATTCTTCTGACTCATGGCACAAAGAAATTATATATTACTGTTCAGAGGTCAGCATGGCCAAATAAATAAGAGTGCTCGTTCTTAAACATCCGGTGCACTGATGTCGAGTTACTAGGTTGAACCCCTACCGTAAATTACAAGTACCTCAGAAGTCAGAGTGGGTTTGCCTGATAGCGAGGGACGCTGGTAATACATTACATACATTGGCACCTTGCCGTCTTGACAGACGATAGTTTGTGCTTTAAAAAGGCATAATAACTTTTACCTATGGCGGTAGCGAATGTGACTGATAAGGCCAATTTACGCTGTAAATGTCCGTTCACAGTGGGTGCATGTGAACACGTAGTCATTTCCACCATCATGCACCATCTTACGTCTCAAACGCTCAGTGTGTGACTTATCTGCAATAATTTTCTCCTTTGTCTTTATTCCATTTCTGATGTTTGCCCTCCATGCAACACGTTCAGCGGCGACTTGCTCCCAATGTGCATTATCAATATCTGTATCATGTCCCGCTTACACACATCTTTATATCGTAGTAGAGGCCGACCCTGAGATCTCTTACCCATCTGTAAGGGAATGGTAATAGGGAAAGCTAATCCATACACTCAGAATTTAATCCATTGCAATAAAAGTAGCAGCACACGTATGGCCTACGCCTGAGTTCAAAGCGAGCGAGCACCCAAAAAAATATACTATTGTTGACACTTATTTAATTTAATTCATGCCATGTTTATTTGTGTCCTTTGACCTTATGCTGGGTAGTTCAATGCCATGAATTAAAACACCTAGCAAAATATACTGCACAAATTAGATTGATTCTTACAGGAAGAGTGAATATTGATACAATGGTACACATGGAAACTACTGGTTGTAGTTTTATGATTAACATCTTATAATGCAGGATCAACAGATGGCAAAGTTCATTGCTGGAGTACAGAATCTGGAGTTAAAATGGCAATTCTTCAGTCAGATCATCCAGGTCCAATCCAGTGCATCCAGTTCAATCCCAAATACATGATGATGGCATCAGCCTGTCAGAATATGGTAAGTAGTTTCACATTCTTATAGTCCATGTTGTGTGGTGTTGGTGATCATGTCTGTCCTCAGCTTTCTGTCTCATGTACTGTCAGTCTTATAGTCCATATTGTGTGGTGTTGGTGATCATGTCTGTCCTCAGCCTTCTGTCTCATGTACTGTCATCATGTCTGTCCTCAGCCTTCTGTCTCGTGTACTGTCAATCTTATAGTCCATGTCATGTGGTGTTGGTGATCAGTCTGTCCTCAGCCTTCTGTTTCGTGTACTGTCATCATGTCTGTCCACAGCCTTCTGTCTCATGTACTGTCAATCTTCTTATAGTCCATGTCATGTGTTGGTGATCAGTCTGTCCTCAGTCTTCTGTTTCATGTACTGTCATCATGTCTGTCCACAGCCTTCTGTCTCATGTACTGTCAATCTTCTTATAGTCCATGCTGTGTGGTGTTGGTGATCATGTCTGTCCACAGCCTTCTGTCTTGTATTCTGCCAATCTTATAGTCCATGCCGTGTGGTGTTCCATAATTTTTTGGGACCACATCTATCTCATGCATGGCCTCAGCAAGAGCAGTACCCTGTCTGTTTTATCCTGACCTATCCCACTCTTTGGCGCGTGCATTGAAGTCACCACGTATCAGATACTTGGTACCAGGGATGTTTCTGCTGAACCTTTCAACCAGTCCTAACTCTCTGTTTACACAAGATTCCACACTTACATATATTTATTCGGTTCCAGATGTTTCTTCCGATTTTAATCTGCATTCCCTGCGCCTCTTTACTCTCCTGACCCCACCCACTCATATCCAGTATCGAATGCCGTAAACCATCCTTGACCACCAGAGCCTGCCCATGTCTTCCCTGCCCAGTGGCTTAATGTAACATCCAGGGCACTTAAACAGTTTGTCTTCAAATCTTGTAAGATTAGGATGACAAAATCGTAGACCAGTTTCTCTAATATTGGTCCTCGCTGCTTTGCACTACAGCAATTCCAATACCCAACCCATACATTCTTTAGTCCCAAATGATCTGGGTAAATGGGAAGATTCTTATACAAGTGAATTGGTACAAAGTTATAACATCTGATGGAAGATGCCTTGTCAGAAAGCAATCACTATGCCTTAAGTTACCAATTACAAGATGGAAAACATACTCACAAATAACAAGTTGTCAATTGCAGCAAGGAAAAGAGTGTTGAAGTGCTGTATTGAGCATATGCCGCTGTATAATTGTGAAACATGGACAAATACAGACAAGCTGAGAATGGAGTGGAAATGTGGTTTCTAAAGAAAATGCAAAGAATGCTATGAATGGACAGAAAAAAGAATGAGACAGGTCTATAAGAAACAAAATGAAAACTGTAAATTGATTAGAGAAATTAAAAACAGACAATCAAGACTTTTTGGACATGTTATGAAATGAATTGAACCAGAAAACTTAGTGACAGCTGACAAAATGTATGGGAAAAGAGCAAGGGGAAGGCAGAGGAATGTATACCTGAATGACCTGGCCACATGACATAATCAGGACAAGAACACAGACCAAGACCGGAGGTGTTGATCTCTTTTTGTTTGCTTGAAATTTGCCTGTAGCTGCGATGATGTGAGATGGTAAACTATAACTGCCAATGCTTAATGACATGGCACATGATGATGAAATATCGCCAGTGGTTTGTGTAATTTTATTTGAAAACAAAAACATGTATGGTTTGTTGAAAACCACTCCTGTATGGCTTGTTGAAAACCACTCCTGTATTGTTTGTGGCTTGTTGAAAACCACTCCTGTATGGCTTGTTGAAAACCACTCCTGTATGGCTTGTTGAAAACCACTCCTGTATTGTTTGTGGCTTGTTGAAAACCACTCCTGTATGGCTTGTTGAAAACCACTCCTGTATGGCTTGTTGAAAACCACTTCTGTATTGTTTGTGGCTTGTTGAAAACTTCTGTATTGTTTGTGGCTTGTTGAAAACCACTTCTGTATTGTTTGTGGCTTGTTGAAAACCACTCCTGTATGGCTTGTTTAAACACTACTCCTGTATGGCTTTTTGAAAATCACTCCTGTATGGCTTGTTTAAACACTACTCCTGTATGGCTTTTTGAAAATCACTCCTGTATGGCTTGATGAAAACTATTCCTGTGTGACTTGTTGAACAAAATGCTGTATGACTGGATCTAAATAGTGATTTCCTGTATAACATTTTGTAAAAACCATTGAATCTAAATTGTTAATAAACAGAATGACTACATATAAACCATTACAGGAGTGATTCATTGAAGGAGGAAAGTCTCAGCATTTAACAGACAGACTTGTTTACTTATGTTTGTAATTACATATTTAAATGTTTCCTTTCCCAGGCTTTCTGGCAACCTGCTGTTGATGATTAACTAGCGAAGAAGATGCATCATCAACATCATCATCATCGTCATTTTATACAAAACCACCACATACATCCTGTATAGTAAGCATTAGGAGGAAATGTTATTTTGTAGCTCATGTTTATATTTCATTGTATTCATCATGAAACATGCCACCTCCAATCTGCATTCATTATATTCATTTATGGCTGCTGTTCTGTCATCTTTCCTGAACAAGCTGCTGGTAGATGGATGAACTAGATTCAAGTATCAGCTTCGTGAAACTGAGTCTATTATTGCTCTGATCTATTACTGACAGTCCTCAGTTTAGTGCAAAGATCCTATGTTTGATTGTCTGAATCCAAGAAACTAATTATTCTTCTATGTGCTGGTGTTGCTCACATTATCACGTAGCCAGCTGGGGAAGCTGAAACGCAGGCAAAATGAAGCCATGAGAGTAATTCTGGGCTGTTCAAGAGACGCCCATTGTGTGCATGCAGCATATATATGTGTGTGTGCGTGCGTGCATGTGCATGTGTGCGCACGCGCATGTGCAACACAAGGTGCTCCAGGCAGAGATATACTTTAAGGTCACAGCTAACAAGGAGCACTTTCTGCATGATGCTGTGTGTGACGCCAAGTAAACAGGTTGAAGAGAGTGGTAAGATAGTGCGGCAGAGAAATGGGCCACAGTACACCCAACAAGGTGGCCTTACATAGAGTGATAGTTGGAGAGAGGGTTCTGGGAATGAACAGTGAGTGAGACAAGAGTCGTCCATGTAACTGCTGATAGTGACAACTCACACCCAAGAGATGTGATAACCTGCACAGATGGTTGGTTCTATGGTGAGAGATAAATGGAGAGGGTGAGGCTTCATTGCAAAGCTTTATGGACACTGTAAAAGAGGAGTCTGATGCATATCAGGTTTCTAAAATGAGAATGGAGGTGAAGGCTGTAACAGCAGCATTCTGATGGCTGGAGAGTAGTACATTCTGACATGATGTATTTATAAAGGACTTGCAGAGTATGCTGCATAATATTGAAACTAATATGTTTCGCATGGAGTGGTTTGCCACGCTTGACCAGATGCAAACCAAAAGCAACTCATGGATTTTCTGACCAGAGTGCAAGTTTACGAGGCAATGAGGTGGTGATCTCCTTTATGACAAGGCTGATGTTGTCTGGGACTGGGTGGAAAGTGCAGCAAAACAGAGGATCCACACCTGGAAAGGTGTGAGTACAGGGCCAGGGTATGGATGACACTCTACACATGGAGGAAAGTGCAGGCAGTCATCAGACTGCCACTGGTACCATCAGCATGAACACTGTCCTTTGGCTACTGAAGAAGGGGACAGAGCACATGTGGGAATGTCCCAAGTGCATTGATTTTGATTCTTGAATTCAAATTCTGCAATGGGTGGGTTTTAAAATTTTGCCAGGGCATTGGTGATTCGGCCTACTATTTATAATTTTAAGCTGTGGTATTTTTGACATACCCAGTGTGCACAGGGCCTTTCATGGTTCAGCCTTATCTGAGAAGGCTATGCATGTTAGTTAGTTAGTCACGGTTCCAACTTCACGGCAACGGGTCGTCCCCATATTGCTCCGTTCCTGTGCCAGTGAATATCACACAAAATGCTCCTCACTGCCTTATGTGAACAATGGAATAGACATGTGATCATGGGAAAGTATGATATTGTGGGTTTATCTGAAATAATCGCCTTCAGTGTCTACCAAACTGGATTATCATTTGCTTGTCATGTGCTGTTGGAATGTGAAGTACGATAGTTGGTTCTCCATTTGATTCTGTTCCAGACAGTCAGTTTCAGTGCCGACCACGTGATCCCAGTTTTATTGGTCTTCAGGGCTCACACATCCTTTTGATTTTCTTTCCTGTTCTTTTCCTGTTGAGGTGTTTTCAGTTTGTATGTATTTCTTCTCTTCTAACTGTATATTTCTACACCTTTCCTCACGTCATCATCATCATCATCATCATCAGCAGTGCAGGTTGCACTTAGATTCACTTTCCATAGATCAGTGTCAGCTGATGCATCTGACCATCATCTAGTCTTCAGAAGACACATCTACTGTTGAGGAATTTATTCATTTTGAATTAAATACTGCTTGAAATGAAATATAACGATTTCCAGCGTTTATGTTTGTTGTGTACTTTATTGTGCTGCTTATGCCTATGGTGCATTTGTTTTTTTCTTACTTTTGCAGATGCTTTATAAAGTGTACCATACTTCCACCATTGTGCTGCTACTTAAAATAGTCTCCATTACAAATGACTAATCATTAAATAATTAACAGACAAGATGAATACAAATTAACATTTTCCAGCAATTACTACTGTAATTATCATCATGTGCATTGCCAACTGGCATAGAAGTTCTTGTCTTACCACAGATATCCGTCTTTGGTGTTCTGGATCAACTCTGCTGGTGATATTCCTTAATGCCACTCTA
Source organism: Cepaea nemoralis (assembly GCA_014155875.1). NCBI lineage: Eukaryota > Metazoa > Mollusca > Gastropoda > Stylommatophora > Helicidae > Cepaea > Cepaea nemoralis. Next base: position 11,982 of record JACEFZ010016966.1, on the reverse strand, counting down.
CTGTCTGTCCATCCAGCATCATTTATCTTGGTCTGTCCCTGCTACTTTTCCAACTGATCTTTCCAGTTGTCACAATATTCTCTACTGCCTCTCTTATCATCACATGACCAAAGAATTTGTCTCTTTCTTAAATTTGTACATACTGTTCTAGTTTCATTAGCCTCTTCCAGGCAATCATTAGTTACTCTGGCAGTCCGAGGTATTCGTCTCTGGAGCCACATCACTGTTGCTTCTAAGCTTCTCTTAATTTGTTCATTCACATTCCATGATTAATTACCATACAGACAAACGGGTTCTATTAAACATTTCATCACTATTTCTTGCATTCAGTGAGTATGACTTATCACATTTACTTCAGGTGTACATTTTAAACACATAATCAGCTCTGCCATCAGAGTTACTTCCCCAGCTCCAGAAAGAATAGAAATGAAATGAACTATATCAATCTGATAAGTTCTGTAAAGATCAAAGATGATGCTTCATTTAGGTTTGACTTCACATCTACTAGGCGGGCACATTAGTGTAGTCGATAAGGAGCTTCACTGATAATGCCATGAGGGCGTTCGGATGAGAGTTTTGACGCATGCGCTCGTGGTCTGCCAACAGAGAAAAAGACTGGCCACCTATTTTCCATGCGATCGGACTTACAAAATATGATGGTTCTATCACATCAGTGACCCACAGACAATGTTTGTTCTACATCCACTGTTAGCAAATATTCTTAGAGCAGAACATGTGACGGTTCTATCACATCAATGACCCGTGGCGGGAAACTGCTTCACACAATGTTTGATCCACATCCTATGTCAGCAAATATTCTTAGAGCAGAACATGTTTGTGTGTTGTACACACTGCAGAGATCAGCAGGGCAGAATGGATATGAGCGCTCGCTCTTAAACTTCCGGTGTGCTGATGCCAAGGTATCGGGCTCAATACCTACACAAATCAGTTGGACTAAAATGTTGACTTTTTGTCCTTGACTTGGTGATGCAAATTACAAGTACATCAGAAGTCAGAGTGGGTTCGCCTGATGGTGAGGGGACACTGGTAATAGGGACAGCTAATCCACACACAAAATTCAGTCCAGTGCACTAGAAGTAGTAGCATGTTTATGGACTACACTTGAGTTCAAAGCCAGCGAGTGAACGCCCAATAAAATACACTACTTGAGTGTATCTATCTTTTCCCCCCCATTCATTCACTTTGGTAACTTTCCTTATTACCACTGTCCCTGGCCATCGGGCAAATCCTCTCCAACTTCTGGGATAAGTGTATCTATCTTTTCCCCCCATTCATTCACTTTGGTAACTTTCCTTATTACCACTGTCCCTGGCCATCAGGCAAATCCTCTCCAACTTCTGGGATAAGTGTATCTATCTTTTCCCCCCATTCATTCACTTTGGTAACTTTCCTTATTACCACTGTCCCTGGCCATCAGGCAAATCCTCTCCAACTTCTGGGATAAGTGTATCTATCTTTTCCCCCCATTCATTCACTTTGGTAACTTTCCTTATTACCACTGTCCCTGGCCATCAGGCAAATCCTCTCCAACTTCTGGGATAAGTGTATCTATCTTTTCCCCCCATTCATTCACTTTGGTAACTTTCCTTATTACCACTGTCCCTGGCCATCAGGCAAATCCTCTCCAACTTCTGGGATAAGTGTATCTATCTTTTCCCCCCATTCATTCACTTTGGTAACTTTCCTTATTACCACTGTCCCTGGCCATCAGGCAAACCCTCTCCAACTTCTGGGATAAGTGTATCTATGACCTAAAATCTAAGCAAGCCTAATCTTTCAGCTGTGAAGAGGTTCCCACTCTCATTAACACATATATACAAAAAATAAACTCACTATGTGACCCAAGCTGTCAGTACGAAGAATCATCTGCTCACTTACTGCTAGTGTCCAAGATCTGACCTGCAACACAAACTGCCAACCAGGTCAGCATGGCCGAATGGATAAGAATGCATGTTCTTAAACATCTGGTGTATCCCTTCTCTAACAAATAAATGCAATGTAGTATGCGATAATACATTCTTGTATCCCTTCTCTAACAAATAAATGCAATGTGGTATGCGATAATACATTCTTGCATCCTTTGTCTTAACATTCTACAACAACATGGCATGCAATACTACATGCTTGTATCTCTTGTCTAACATACTACAACAATGTACATAGTAATACTTCTCTTATCTCTTTTCTAACAAAGACAATAACAAAAACAAGAACAACAATTGGAAATACAACAACAATGTACACAATAATACATACCATATCTCTTGTCTCACATGCGACAACACCAACACTAATGTACACATTAATTGGTTGGCTGGTTGGTAGATTGGGTGGGTGGTAGGTTGAGCGGTAAGTTTGGTGGTAGGTTGGCTGGTTGGTAGATTCAGTGGTTGGTTTGGTGGTAGGTTGAGTGGTTGGTAGATTGGGTGGTTGGTTGGGTAGTTGGTAGATTGGGTGGCTGGTTGAGCGGTAAGTTTGGTGGCTGGTTGGTAGATTGGGTGGTTGGTTGGGAGGTATGTTTGGTGGTAGGTTAGGTGGTTGGTGGGTTGGCTGGTTGGTTGGCTGGTTGGTAGAATGGGTGGTAGGTTGAGCGGTAAGTTTGGTGGTAGGTTGGGTGGTTGGTTGGTAGATTGGGTGGTAGGTTGAGCGGTAAGTTTGGTGCTAGGTTATGTGGTTGGTAGATTGGGTATTTGGCTGGGTGGTAGGTTGGACTGTAAGTTGGGTGGTATGATGGGTGGTTGGCTGATTGGTAGATTGGGTGGTTGGTAGGTTGAGTGGTTTGTCGGATGATAGATTGGGTGGTTGTTTGGGTGGTTGGCTGGCTGGTTGGTAGGTTGCTGATTGGTTGGTTGGTTGGGTGATTTTTAGGTTAGGTGGTTTATCTGATTGGTATGTTGGTGTGGGGTGGGCAGGTTGGGTGGCTGGGAAGAACTTTTGAATTATTGATGGTTTGGTTGGTTGGGTGGTAATTTGGGTGGCTTGGTAGTTGGTAGTTGGTTGGTTGGGTGGTAGTTTGGGTGGTTGGATGGTTAGTTGGTTATTGGTTGGTTAGTTTGTAGTTGGTTGGTTGGGTGGTAGTTTGGATGGCTTGGTGGTTGGTTGGTTGGGTGGTAGTTTGGGTGGCTTTGTGGTTGGATGGTTGGTTGGTGTTTGGTTGGTTGGTTGGTAGTTGGGTGGTTGGATGGTTAGTTGGTTGGTTGGGTGGTAGTTTGGGTGGCTTGGTGGTTCAATGGTTAGTTGGGTGGTAGTTTGGGTGGCTTGGTGGTTTAATGGTTAGTTGGTGGTTGTTGGTTGGATGGTAGTTTGGGTGGCTTGGTGGTTGGATGGTTAGTTGGTAGTTAGTTGGTTGTTGGTTGGTTGGTTGGGTGGTAGTTTGGGTGGCTTGGTGGTTGGATGGTTAGTTGGTTGGTTGGTTGTTGGGTGGTAGTTTGGGTGGCTTGGTGGTTGGTTGGTTGGGTGGTGATTTGGGTGGCTTGGTAGTTGGATGGTTAGTTGGTTGTTGGTAGTTTGGGTGGCTTGATGGTTGGTTGGTTAGTTGGGTGGTAGTTTGGGTGGCTTTGTGGTTGGATGGTTAGTTGGTAGTTGGGTGGTAGTTTTGGTGGTTGGATGGTTAGTTGGTTGGATGGTAGTTTGGGTGGCTTGGTGGTTGGATGGTTAGTTGGTAGTTTAGGTGGCTTGGTGGTTGGATGGTTAGTTGGTGGTTGGTTGGTTGGGTGGTAGTTTGGGTGGCTTGGTGGTTTGATGGGTAGTTGGTTGGTTGGTTGTTGGTTTGTTGATTGGTTGTTGGGTGGTAGTTTGGGTGGCTTGGTGCTTGGATGGTTAGTTGGTGGTTGGTTGGTTGGGTGGTAGTTTGGGTGGCTTGGTGTTTGGATGGTTAGTTGGTAGTTGGTTGGTTGGTTAGTTGGTTGGTTGGGTGGTAGTTTGGGTGGTTGGATGGTTAGTTGGTGGGTTGGTAGTTGGTAGTTGGTTGGGTGGTAGTTTTGGTGGTTGGGTGGCTTGGTTGTTGGTTGGTTGGTAATTGGGTGGTAGTTTGGGTAGCTTGGTGGTTGGGTGGTTAGTTGTTGGTTGGTTGGTTGGTAGTTTGGGTGGCTTGCTGGTTGGTAGTTGGTTGCTTGTTTGGTTGGTTGGTAGTTGGTTGGTTGGGTGGTAGTTTGGGTGGTTTGGAGGTTAGATGGTAGTTGGTTGGTTGGTAGGTCGTTGGATGGTTAGTTGGTAGTTGGTTGGGTGGCTTAGTGGTTGGTTGGTTGTTGGTTGGTTGGTTGGGTGATAGTTTTGGTGGGTTGGTTTGGTGGTAGTTTAGGTGGCTTGGTGGTTGGTTGGTAGTTGGTTGGTTGGGTGGTAGTTTGGGTGGTTTGATGGTAGTTGGTTGGTTGGTTGGTTAGTTGGTTTAGTAGTTTTTTGGGGGGTAGGTCGGGTGGTTTCGTGGTTCGTTGGTTGGTTGGTAGTATGTGTGGTTGACTACTTGGTTGTTTGTTTGGTTGGTATGATTAGGTGGTAGTTTTGGTGGTTGGCTGGGTGTTTGTTGGGTAGTAGTTTGGGTGGTTGACGGTGATTGCTCTCGAAGACAGAGAAACAGAGAGACACTAGAGACAGAGAGAGACTGAGATACTAGAGAGACAGAGATAGACAGTGAGCGACAGAGAGGCAGAGAGACTTCGAGAAACAGAGAGATATACATAGAGAGACAGGGATAGAGACATAGAGAGACTTAGAGATGGAGAGAGATATACAGACAGATAGAGAAACAGAGAGAGAGAGAAACAGAGTGATAGATGGGGACAAAGAGAAACAGTAGAGACAGAGAGAGACTTAGATAGACAGGGAGCGACAGAGACACAGAGAGAGACCTACAGACTTAGAGAAACAGAGAGACATAGAGATAGACAAAGAGAGAGAACGAACGAAGGAAGGAACAAACAAACTTTATTTTCAAAGGGTTCAGCATTTGGCGCACAATCCCATCTAACATTCTGCCCTTCTATCACTCTCTTTCATACATTATTTCATTCATACATCTTTCAAGGCTACCTGAGAACAACAACAATATAAAAGATATGCATTATAAAAGCATAGGCAAAATGTGAACATCAAAACTACATGACTCGGTAATATTAGCTAATGGTGTGACACTTGTTATTAGCCATGTGAAATATACTGGTCTACCAAAAGGGGACTGGCTGTTATACTAGGGTTTTATTATTATTATTATTATTATTAGTTATATTATTAAGGGGGAAAGTAATCCGTACTGAGATAGTCTTCGAATAATTTGCGATTATATGTATAGGGATTGGTGATGTCTTTGATTTCTTGTGGAAAATTGTTCCACAGCTGAGCTGCAGAGAGAGAGAGAGAGGCACAGAGAGACAGAGAGGAGCAGAGACAGAGAGCGAATCAGAAAGAGAATGAGAGATACATACAGAGAGACAGAGCGTTGTTTGTACATCAGTGGCTTATGGTTACAGACGTCCCTGGCATACATTGCCATTAGATAATGGTAGACCAAAGCCCGGCTCACCTTGGTAATGATGAGGGAGTCGAGGAGTGCCAAGAGAAGCATGGGTATGGCAAAGACCAGTACGAACCAGCCAGTGATGTAAGCCTTGTGCCAAGTGTGGACGATTGAAATCTGGCACACGTCAACCATCGTCTTCTCCAGGCTGTGATACTGCTGGTCAGTGTGAGCCATCAGCTGAAACAGTGAGACGACTACGTGTAGGCAATCATGGCAAGGTAATTCCACGTGAGATAGAGAGGCGATTATGTGTAGGCAAACATGACAAGGTGATTCTGTGTGAGATGACTACGTGTAGGCAATCATGGCAAGGTAATTCCACGTGAGATAGAGAGGCGATTATGTGTAGGCAAACATGACAAGGTGATTCCATGTGCGAGCGTGAGAAGACTACATGTAGGCAATCGTGGCAGGGTCATTCCACGTGAGGAAGTGGGATGATTGTGTGTAGGCAAACATGGCGAAGTAATTATATGTGAGAGATTGAGATGACTACGTGTAGACAAACATGACAAGGTAATTCCGTGTGAGAGAGTCATACAACTGCGTGTAGGCAAACATGACAAGGCAATTATATGTGAGAGGGTGAGACAACTATGTGTAGGCAAACATGACAAGGTAATTCACTGTAAGAGAGTGAGACGACTACTCGTAGGCTATTATGGCCTGAGTGTTGTAGGTAAAGAAAAGATAATCATACGTCAGATATTGCTGCATGAATGTGTCAAATAGATATTCTTACATCAGATATTGCTGCAGCAATGTGTCAAAATAATCTGACATCAGCTATCGCTGCATAACTGTGTCAAACTAATCTTACATCAGCTATTTCTACATCAATGCGTCAAAATAATCTTACATCAAATATTTCTGCAGCTAAGTGTCAAGATAATCTTATATCAGATATTATTTCAGGTAAGTGTTAAGATAATCTTAAATGAAATATTGCTGCAGCTATGTGTCAAAATAATCTTAACTCAAATATTGCTGCAGCAAAAGTGTCAAAATAATCAGATATAATCAACCCTCTGCATGGTCACTCATAGCCAATTCTATTTGTTCTGATTCACCGTGTTAATTTCTCGCTATTGGTCGGACTGAAAGGTTCATGATTTCTTTGAATTTGCAGTAAACAGATGTATTAGTCAGGTGTTATATCTCCAGTAGTACAAAATGTATTCAGCAATCTTGTCACCTGTCTAATTTCTTCCTAGGCATTGATCATTTCTATTTCCATGTTATATGGACTCGTAGACTTTTGGGGTATATGTTAAGAGAATTCCAAGCTTCCATCTTCAAAATTGATGGTCCTTTATTTTTATAAAGACGATCATTCTGTTTTCACGTGATTCGTTGTAAAGATCAGGCGCCTTCTTCGCAATGAAGGCTGGCTGCAGTGAATCTCCAACACTTTGTCTCATTCCCGACAGTGGATTATGTCAGAATGCTGTTTGTCCATCTCTTGATCTTATCTTCTTGCCACTTGCTTAATTTAACAGAGTCAACAGATGACGTGCACGGTATTGCATGACAGTAACTGATGGGCAATCAAAGAGACGTGTATATTAAATCATTGTTTAGACAACCAACAGAGGCTGGCTCAGTGGCCAGAACGCCGGGGTTTACTTCAGGAGACCTGGGTTCGAACCCTCGGTAAGGTGTGGATTTACTTTTCTGTCGGGGACATCGGGAAAACCCTAACCTATACAGTTCGCGGCAACTGCACACAAGCCAGGCTGTTTTAATTCCACAGGGTCACGAGCTTAAGGTACAATTGGCAGTAGATGACAATTTACACAACAGCGAAGAAATACGATTATGAGATCACACTAAATGTATAGAAGCACATTATCTTAAAGCAGACTTTTAATAGTTAAACAGGTAGACATTTGAGGAGAGACTGGTACTAGGAATGCATCAAATATTGCTTGCAGTGTAGACTTTTGACAGTGTTAGTGATGTCTACGCCATCTTGTGAGGCCATACTGGTGAGGATTGTGCTTGACACACACAAAAGTGTTGAGAAATTGTGTAGCTCAATAGACTAACCACGAGGAGTCATTCTGAATTTCCAGCTGGTTGTGTGCAGCTTCTTCCTGCGGGTGTTCTCTTGTGGAATGGATGGACTGACATCGGAATGTTGCGATTGTGAATGTTAGATCAGTTGGACATAATATATGTATAGCCTAGAATGTGTACAGAACAGTGATCAGCTGTGTTAGTGTTGCAGTCTGGTGTAGAAGAATGCCCGTCGAGTTGATAGAAAACGAGGTTGTGACCTTTAACCCATAACATTACTCTAGATCCTTGACACTTATACTTTTGCTGAAAATAGAGAGCAATGAAACGTCTTGACTATAGACTCGTCCATTGTTTACCCTAGACCAGCCATTGACCTCAACTATAGACTCGTCCATTGTTTACCCTAAACCAGCCAAAGACCTGAACTACAGACTCTTCCATTGTTTTTTCTCAAGACCAGCCATAGATCTCAACTACAGACTCGGCCATTGATTTCTCAAGACCAGGCAAAATTCTGAACTAAAGACTCATCCATTGTTTCCCTAAACCAGCCATATACCTGAACTAAAGACTCTTCCGTTGTTTTCTGAAGACCAGCCATATAACTCAACTAAAGACTCATCCATTGTTTGCCTAGACCAGTCATATACCTGAACTACAGACTCATCCACTGTTACCCTTAGATCAGCCAAAGACCTGACCTACAGATTCGTTTATTGTTTCCCCTAGATCGGCCAAAGACCTGACCTACAGACTCGTTTATTGTTTCCCCTAGATCAGCCAAAGACCTGACCTACAAACTCGTTTATTGTTTCCCCTAGATCAGCCAAAGACCTGACCTACAAACTCGTTTATTGTTTCCCCTAGATCAGCCAAAGACCTGAGCTACAGTCTCATCCACTGTTTCCCTTAGATCAGCCAAAGACCTGACCTACAGACTCGTCTATTGTTTCCCCTAGATCAGCCAAAGAACTGAACTACAGACTCCTTTATTGTTTCCTATAGGTCAGCCAAAGACCTGACCTACAGACTCGTTTATTGTTTCCTATAGATCAGCCAAAGACCTGACCCACAGACTCGTTTATTGTTTCCCCTAGATCAGCCAAAGACCTGACCTACAGACTCGTCTATTGTTTCCCCTAGATCAGCCAAAGACCTGACCTACAAACTCGTTTATTGTTTCCTATAGATCAGCCAAAGACCTGAGCTACAGACTCGTTTATTGTTTCCTATAGATCAGCCAAAGACCTGACCCACAGACTCGTTTATTGTTTCCCCTAGATCAGCCAAAGACCTGAGCTACAGTCTCATCCACTGTTTCCCTTAGATCAGCCAAAGACCTGACCCACAGACTCGTTTATTGTTTCCCCTAGATCAGCCAAAGACCTGACCTACAGACTCGTCTATTGTTTCCCCTAGATCAGCCAAAGACCTGACCTACAAACTCGTTTATTGTTTCCTATAGATCAGCCAAAGACCTGACCTACAGACTCGTTTATTGTTTTCTATGGATCAGCCAAAGACCTGAACTACAGACTCGTTTATTGTTTCCCCTAGATCAGCCAAAGACCTGACCTACACGCTCGTTTATTGTTTCCCCTAGATCAGCCAAAGACCTGAGCTACAGACTCGTTTATTGTTTCCTATAGATCAGCCAAAGACCTGACCTACAGACTCGTTTATTGTTTCCCCTAGATCAGCCAAAGACTTGACCTAACAGACTCGTTTATTGTTTCCTATAGTTCAGCCAAAGACCTGAACTACAGACTCGTTTATTGTTTCTTATAGATCAGCCAAAGACCTGACCTACAGACTCGTTTATTGTTTCCCATAGATCAGCCAAAGACTTGACCTACAGACTCGTTTATTGTTTCCTATAGATCAGCCAAAGACCTGACCTACACGCTCGTCCATTGTTTGCCTTAGCCAGCCATAGACATGGGCCATTGTTTCCCCTAAAAAATTGTTTTGCATATCCTTTACAGGTCATCGTTGTCAACATCAGCATTTTTCAGCTGATTGTTGATTTCTTGGCAAGGTTAAGCTCAGTAGTTTGCCATTGCTTTCTGAGCGACCGGCTCACATACCCAGTAAGTTACCGACGATTTAGAACCGTTACCGATTCTCGCCGCCGTCACGTTACTTACGAGAGTATACGAGATTACGGAGAAAGTCGTGTAACCTCTAGGCCAGGGAGGCGGGCATTGTTTCCCCTAGACCAGCTTAATGTTATCAGATTGATATAGTTGCCTTCAACCTTACCCTTCAATAGGGTTTTTTTTTTTTTTAGTGTTAGTCTTTTAACACGCCCGACATATTTCACTTGCCACTTCTTTATTTCGAGCATCAACTCTCTTCTTATTGCCGTTTTTCTAGAACCTCTGTATTTTGTTGTTTTTGCTTCTATGAAATATGCCATATTCTTCCGATTATCCATATCTCCAGGACCTCTATTCACTTTCTAATTGCTTGTTCATTGTCCTGGCTTCCCCGCCATTTAGTATTGTTGAATAATCATAACAATTCTCGTTTTTAATGCGTTCTTAATCTCTCTAGATGTCAATGCTGATTTCATGTTGCTGAAAGCATTTTTATTCATTCATATACTCTCTTTGATTTCTGTTTCACCTCTGCCACCATCTGTTATTACATGGTGAAGATTTGAGAATTCAATATTTGAATGTATTCTATTCCTGCATCTATGCATGTAATTTCTTGAGGTCCGCTCCTTTTCTAAGTGTTCCCAGTTCCAATTATAGGTTGACCTTTGACCATAGGCTTCAAATTACTATTACAAGTCACGACGCAACAATTACCAGGAATGAGTGTGTACACAGGTGGGTTTCTTCTTCTTCTGCTGCTGCGTTCATCCGGATTTTTTTCCCCGGATGTGACTGCGTTGTGCCTGTTTACAGCAGAGCTCCGTTCTTGCGCCGTTAGGCCGACACATCCGACTTCTGCGGGCATTTGTTGACCGGGTTAACCTTCCCGGGGGTTTCTTAGGACGTTTGAATCTCACTGTTGTGGTGTTATCCCCCATCCTAGCTGGCCCATATAGAACAGCCAAAGACATCCTGGTCAACCCTCAAGGGAAGGCAGGGGCAGACCATGGGCATTCCCCGCCATCCAAGGAGGCTTCCATACTTGCAGAGCCATCACACAGCGCTCTGGTACTGGGCTCACCCAAGGAATCGTCACGTCCTGCACATGGCTGCTTAGCCTCACTTCCGTATATTGGGCCTTCCGTTCACCATAGGCTGTTCCTCCAGGAAACCAGAAGAATGCAGTCTGCAGATGACATCCACACAGTGAGCTTTCGATTAAGACTTTCCACATAATGGATTTGCTATCCAAGCAATATTCCATTTCGTGCCACTAGGACACTTTTTCCACCTTTTATGAAGCCCACACAGTGAGCTTTCGATTCGGACTTTCACGTAATGGATTTGCTATCCAAGCAATATTCCATTTCATGCCTCTGGGACGCTTTTGTAACCGACATACCTGTGGTATGAAGTGTGGCAGTCTAAATACATCTTCATGCACCTTTAGATGTCAACCTGAATGTAGTTAAAGTAAGCTGTAGTCAACTTGAGCTTGTTGATATCTCCATAGAGCTTGTCCTCAAATGAAGCAGGCGTGGGCCAAAATATCTTTCTCTGTTCTGCATATATTGGGCACTCCTGCAGCAAATGTTTAGCTGTCATTTTACCAGTTCCACAATTACATTCATCGGTATCTCCTATCTTTAGTTTATTGAACAAGTGGTGTTTCAGCCTGTTATGTCCTGTGCGGAGTCTGAAGATTGCTACTTGTTCTCTTCGGTCGAGTTTGTAATATGCATCATCCTTCTGGTGGCCTGGATGCTCTGATTCCCATTTGGTTCTATAAGTGCTTTTTATAAACCTTTTTGCCTCATTATAGGTTATGTCTATGTCAGGCTGTGGTAATCGTCCACCCTCTTTTGCTAGTCTGTCAGCCTCTTCATTTCCAGGTATACTGCAATGTGATGGGATCCACTGTATTACAACTTTTTTGGATTTCTGGCATAGACCATGGAGTGACTGCTCTTAGGTCAGCTAGTTCTGTGCTGTTTGTGCTCTTCAGTATTGAGACAGCTGACTTTGCATCTGTGAAGATAGCTATTTGCTTCTCTTTATTTTCCTCCATCAAGAGCATTTCTGCTGCAGTTTTCAAAGCCTCTACCTCCGCTTTGAAGTTACTTGAAAATGTTCCAGTTGCCACTGACTGTGTTTTTATCACTTCCATTTGTTAAATAAGGAGAATTCCTCCTCCTCCAATTTTAATTGAATCTTTGGCTGATCCATCTGTATATGCATGGGTCCAATTGCTGCTTGGGTAATGTTCTTTTATGTAATTTAGGGTTTTTTTTGGTTCATTCTTTAAAAAATGTTTTTTTTCTC
>JACEFZ010016965.1:0-25393 GCA_014155875.1 Cepaea nemoralis | reverse complement strand
AGATGCTCCCACCAGGATTGGGCGAACCCGGGGCCGGGGTCGCTAGTAAAATTAAAAATAATAATAATAATAAATAATAATAATAACGTCTCATGGTGTGCTTTGAATGTCTCCCACGGTAATTTTAACTGATTCAGGGGATCGAGACTTGAGCTATGGAGTTCGCGCCTTGTGCCATGCTTTCGACAAATAATAATAATAATAATAATAATAATAATAATAATAATAATAATAATAATAATACGACAACGACTACGACAAATAATAATTATAAGACGCCCGCGACAAAGAAGAAGAAGAAGAAGAAGAAGAAGAAGAAGAAGAAGAAGAAGAAGAAGAAGAAGGGCAGCGGCGATAGGAACTGAGAACCTTCACCTCATTTTGCCAAGACGTATCATGTGTGATAGCCCTAAACACATTCACGCCCCAACTGTTGTGTTTCCATGGGCTTTCCCTTACCTAGTGGTTAGTGTCTTAATACCATAGTTTACGCGCTTTTGAACATGTTAATTGAAAACTGCCAATTCGTGCTGATGAACCACATTTTACGGGCTGTATAGCCGACAATGGGTTCCCTTTGATATGCGGCGAGATAACACAACGTAGTACTTTGAACGTACTAATTTAAGTCATTAAAAGTTCGCCTAGACACAGTTTGACATGCGTGTAAACAGACTAGTGAACTCTTGGAATAGCGGGTCGCAAGCCTCGATTGTACGTGGCAGTGAGTGGGTTGGGGGTGGGTCTTTGTAGGGGAAGTGGTTAACCCGCCCGCCTCCTGTTCTGCAGGGGGGGGGGGGGGGGGGGGTTCGTTCTAGATTCCGACATCCGGTTCACTGGTGCAGTTGTCTTGTAGATTCCCGGGGGTCGTGATGGAGCTACGGGGTTCGTGCTCTGTGCGACGCTTTCGGCAGAGACTGAGACATATGGGATAAGAGCCTTGTGCAATGACGTCGAGCCTCTTGTCTTTAAACCCAGCGGTTGGTCGGCTGGCAAGAATGCCGGGTTCATATGCGGGGAACCCGGATTTGAATCCCCAGTAAGGTGTGGATTATTTTTTTCTGTCGGAGGCAAAAAGAAAACCCTAACCTGCACAGTTGGCGGGGACTGCACCAGCCAAGTGGCCCTAATTCCTCAGGCTCAAGACTCTCCTGTCTTACACCGCCATATACTATAGGCAGTAGGTGACAGATTGACAGACCATTAAACCCTCTTGTAATGACATGGAGGAGTGGCTGGTGTAAGGTTGCCAGATACGTGGACACCAAAAGTGGGACATGATAAGACACACACACACACACACACACACACACACACACACACACACACACACACACACACACACACACACACACACACACACACACACACACACACACACAAAGAGGACGCAGGAGGACATATTAAATATTTCACTTGAATCCTTCCAGATTACACCCACAATCAGTACAATTTTATTACAACAGCCGCCAATAAGTGTATCTTACTCTTAGGTTAATCGACCTAGAAACAATCATGTTAAAAAATAAATATAAATTCAATAGAGGCCTTTTTTCAAAATGCTTAAAAACAGTATTTAGACAGCCGATTGTACAATTATTAAGTGACAAATTAATAGAATTTTGCACTGAAAATGAGTTAACGATAGCCAACACACTTTTTAAACAATACCCAAAAAGACTCTTCACATGGAAGTCCCAGGACAGTATTACCACAAATCAGATAGATTATATTTTAATACAAAGAAGGTGGAGTTCAAGCATAACATCTGCAAAACCCCTACAGATACAGATCATCAGTTATTAGAAGCAGATCTGAAATTAAAACTCAAAAAGCTTACCCGAGGACCAAGGCCACTTCGTTTTGATCTCACCAAAATACCAGATGCATACAACGTAGAAGTTAGGAATCGTTTTGGGGTCTTGATGTCTGTACAAGAGGAAATGACACCTGGTGAACTGGCAGTACAAGCTAGAGATATCTTGATAACTGCAGCCAAAGATTTAATTCCTAGCAAGAAAAAGCAACTTAAGCCAAGGATTACACCAGACACGTTATAATTCATAAAACAACGAAGGGAACTGAAACAGAAAGGAGGTGAATCCGATAACAGCAGGATGAAGTATAAATCTTTAACTCGAGAAATAAGAAAGAATACACGAAAGGACAAAAACCAATATATAAAAGATTGCTGTACCAGAATAGAGCAATATTATAAGACTGGAAGAGATTACGAAATGTTCAAAGAAGTGAAGTTATTGACAAGAAATGTTCAACCTCAATTGAATGTTATCTGTGACAAGATGGGAAATGCCTTAACAGAATCTAGACAAATTCTAGAAAGATGGCAGGAGTACTGTAGTGGAATGTATGATATGAGTGACAGTGAGGATATGAATGAGATACATGAGCCAATGACACCTGAACCCTCATTAGATTAAATTGCATGGGCAATAAAGAAGCTGAAGAATGGTAAATCACCTGGATGTGATGAGATACCAGCTGAACTAATTAAAGCGGGAGGAGAAGAAAGCACACAAATTTATCACGCATTATGTAGAAAGATATGGAAATATGGTATTTGACCAAAAGATTGGAAGAGAACTATCTTCATTCCAATACCAAAAAAGGGCAACCTGAAATTATGCATCAACTATAGAACTGTTGCCCTGATCAGTCATGTAAGTAACATTCTACTAAAAATCATAATGGGAAGACTTCGTAAGAAAATGGAAGAAGAAATTAATGTGGTTGAAGCTGGATTTAGACAAGGAAGAGGAACAAGAGATCACATTCTCAACGTGCGTTTAATAATAGATAAATGCAGAGAATTTAATGTAAATCTGTTCTCATGTTTTGTGGATTATTCAAAGGCATTTGACTGTGTACAACATCAGAAACTTTGGGAAATCATGAGGAATATGGGCTTTCCATCACATGTAATACAACTCATAAGAATGCTCTATCTAGACCAGTGGTTCTCAACCTTTTTTGACCCATTCCCCCCTTCACCATATTTTCAGAACGCCATTTCCCCCCCCCCCTTCCTATCAAAAATGTGGCCCGTTCCCCCCTTCACCATATTTTCAGAACGTCATTCCCCCCCTTTCATATTTCCTATCTAAAAATCCCCTCACCCCTACACAGTAAACGTAAAAGTGGAAGGCAAATGTAATAGCATATACTAAAACAAGTCTAGACATCCACATAAAACATGATTTGTGGGTCTACTTACTTTATAGAATGAATTTTAGAAGGACGAGACATATATAACTGTAAAGTATGAAGGGAAAAACTATATCAAGTAATCAGTTCTTGTATTAACACGATCTTGAAATGGTCTTCATTTCCCCCCCCCCCCCTGGAAACCATGAAATTCCCCCCCCCCCCCCCGGGGGGGGGGGGAATTCCCCACCGGTTGAGAACCACTGATCTAGACCAACAAGCAGCAGTTAGAATAGATGGCAAGACATCAGATTGGTTTGACATCAAGCAAGGAGTCCGTCAGGGATGTGTGCTGTCCCCCTATTTGCTTAACCTGTACTGTCATTTTACTGCCAATATAGTACCTTGCAGTGTATGGCAGAGGAGTCTTTGAGCCTGAGGAATAAAGGCCGCCTGGCAAGTGCAGTCGCTGCGAACTGTGTAGGTTTCTTTTTGCCCCCGACAGAAAAAAATCCCACACCGTACCGAGGGATCGAACCCAGGTCTCCCGAAGCAGAGTCTGGCGTTCTAGCCACTCGGAAATATAATGAGAAATGTAAGAGATGATATAAACAGGGAGCTTTATGATGCCCTAAATATCGGTGGTCATGACATACCAGAGATTCGATATGCTGATGATACAGTATTGCTATCCACAACACAGAATGGTATAGAACACCTAATAGCCTCAACCCAATTGAATAGTGAAAATCACAATTTATATCTTAACATAGCAAAAACAAAGATAATGTATACAGATAAAACTACTATGGAGAAAGCAATATATGAGGAAAAATTGGAGGTGGTGGAAAATTTTGAATATCTTGGGTCATTGATTACCAACAACGGTGACGCAATGAAAGAAATTAAAAGACGACTATAAATTGCTCTTCAAAGACTAAAACAACTGAATAAATTATGGAGTGGGACAGACAGAACTACAAAAATTAGATTTTTAAGAGCATGCATCTTTCCCATTGCAACATACGCCTGTGAGACCTGGACACTTACTAAACAAGTTGAACAGCGCATAAATGCATTTGAATATAAATGTTATAGACGAGTTCTAAGAATATCTTGGGTAAAGAAAAGAACAAATGCATCCATACTTCAAGAGCTGAATATTGAAGAAGGCTGGCTATTAAAGACGATAAAACAAAGAAAATTGAAATATTTTGGTCACTTGAGACCCCACGAAAGTTTGGAGAGAACAATAATGGAGGGTTATATGCCTGGCAAGACAGGAAGAGGGAGGCCAAAGAGAAGATGGGTGCAGGATGTGGCGGATGATCTCCAAATGGGTGTATCGGACGAGGGACATCTTGCTTATGATCGAGGGGTTTTCCGGAAGGTTGTTATGGGAGCGAGGTTCTGCAAAGGACATGCTACTGAATGAATGAATGTTTATTAATTACACAACATATTTCTCGGAGGAGCCAACTTTTCGTAGAAGATCCTCGTTAGCAATCACATATGCATAAAACTGTTAAGAAAACAGGTAAGATTATTCAAATTGTACTTTGTGAGAATGATGCCCCTTACAGAGTCGAGTAAGAGTCAGTTCCTTTGGTGTTTCACATTTGCTATAAATAGGAAAATTAAATAAATATTACTAAGCAATGGGTTTTAATTCATCTCATCTCATCATGTTCCTCTTGTACATTGCGGTGTCGAGGTGAAGTATAAACAGCGGGAGAGTGCCCGCTTATGGGCTTCATGTATCGATATTTCCATGGACTCTGTTATTCCCTGCCTCCATCGTTTACGTGGTCGGCCTCTTCCTCTGCTTCCTTTTAGTCTTACATCATTGCTTGTTGTGATATATTGTTAGTTGGTAACCTACTTGCATGGCCAAACCATTTGACTTGCAGCCTTCTAATAAAATCTTGTGCAGCTATAACCCCACTTTAGTCCTGTTTTCTTCAGTTCTGATCTTATCTCTTCTTGATACATTGAGTATTCTTCTCAGGAATCTCATTTCTGTTGTTGTGATTTTTCTTTTCTTTCTTTCTGTCATTGTCCAGGTTTGGTATTGGTAACATAGACTTGGTAGGAAGATTGTGTTGTAAAGTGTTTTCTTAGAAGTTATTGATACAAGTTTGTTCTTTAGTATTGGTGCCATTTGTCCAATGAGTTGGTTTGCCTTATTGCATCTATTTTTGATCTCGTCTTCTGATTTGCCAATTGATGATATTATACTTCCTAGGTACTTGAAACTCTTTACTTGTTTCAAGGGATGCTCGTTGAGGTGAATCGTTGTTGCTTTTTCTTCTTTAGTTACAGGCATTATCTCTGTTTTACTTGTGCTAATTTTCATGTTATGTTCCCTATACATTTCGTTTAGACTATTCACGTGGTCTTGTAATTCAGCTTCTGATTTTGCTATTAGTGCTTGGTCGTCCGCAAACATGAGTTCTCTAATGGTTAGAATTGCAGATGGTTCTTCTTCTGTGTTCTCGTCATGCGGTGTTCTTGCGGTCTCTGTTTGGCTGGTTTCTTTACATATGTTGTCTATATATGTTATGAACAAGAGAGGGGACAGGACACAACCTTGTCGTACTCCGGATCTTATGGTGAAGGGTTCTGAGTGTCCTCCAGTTGCTCTCACTATGCATTCACTGTTGTTGTATAAGCTTCACATTGATTTGTTAGATGTGTACTCACATGGGTTTTAATAAAGAAGTAAAAGTAAATATCAAAAAGAGTAATGAGCCAGATATAGATAATAGTTAGAATTACTATAATCGACTAGTTCGCAGAAATACATAGGCTTTGTACATTTTAACAATGTAAACAAAGGTAGAGTGTAGATATATTGTAAGTTGTAACAATACATAAAAAATTATAACATAAAATATAAGAAAAGCCGGACATTTTAATGGTTTTTAGCTTTACCTGCCGGACGGAGAATATTAGGCTAAAAGGGAGGACATGTCCTCTTGTTGCCGGACTTCTAGCGACCCTAGGCTGGTGTTTAAAGGGCCTTTCTTGAACAGTTTTCAAATAGGTTAATTGGTAATCACGCATACCGCGTTCGAAACACATCTGCGGGCGATTTGGAAGCAGACCGCCTTGCGTTGGGTTTTAATAAAATGGTTTGAGTGCCGGCCTTTCAGAAATCAATCGCAAACTACTGAACGTAAACTTGGTAAGAAATCACAAACAGCCTAAAATTATGGGGTGGACTGCGACGTCCTGTAAAGGATATGCAATTAACTTTAACTAGAGGTGAGAGGATCGTCGAGTTGAAGCCATTACCCTATTCGGACAACAATCGCCTTGACATTAACTAATTCAATATATCGCCAAATGTGACCTCCCTTTGGAAGAAACAATATAAAATAACACATCGTAATGCAGCTTTACAGAACAGAATTACGAAACATTAAGGACGTTGCGGCGACTAGCCTTCATCAGCAAACAAATAATTACACAAAACAACATATAATCACGGAGAAGACCCTACAGTGACTACATTAAGGCATAAGCAACAGGACAAGAAGAATAAAAAGATGAAAACATGAGAACAATGAAGAGAAAATAAACATTTGAAGAAACAATATGTGTTGCTACTTCTCTCAGAACGATAGTTCGCTATACTAGAATCATTGTGTTATTTGTTTTGTTTCGTGTATCTTCCACAATTTCAATGTTCAGGGAACGGAACTTTGCATGATAATACTTGTCCATTTGATTACGTACTAGGTCTGGCCCAAACCTGATTTTTGTTTGGCACCGAATCAGTTACTATCCTATTTGTGGCTGATCCAGTCGCAGGAAGATTAATCTGAGCCAGGGATGGGCCCTAATATAACTTCTCTTCTGGGGTTGAACTGGGTAGCGGTCATGGTAAAATAGAATAATGGAAGGGTCGACGTCATTGTTACCCCATCTCGCTCGGTCTCACCGCAGGACTGTAAGCCGAGAGCTTCGCACGAAGCACCAACTTCGTGGCTTCAGCGATGACCACCTAGAGGTCTTCGAGAAAAACATGCACTCGTGCTCTGAGAGCGCAGTCCGGGGAACGACTCCACGACCTTCAGAACTCGAAGTTGGCTGCTTAATCACTACACAACAGAGACCCGCTTCCCTCTCATCGTCACGTGCAAACATCGCCACTACACACTTACGGAGCCAGGTCACTGACCAGCACACCCAGGCACACAAAGCACACATGTGACAGACTACTCACACTACTGTTCACATTCACAATCTCACACTCACTCACACAAACTAATCCACTATCGCGCACACTGTGCACAGCAAACGAAACGGGCACACAAACGTTCTCCCGCACCTGCACTACAACCGCAAACAACTGCCACCAACACACGGACCACCGAACAAGAGAACCCCTTTATTTAAAATAGACAAATCTTCATTACAGCGTAGTGAATCTGAATAATGAAAACACAAGCAACATATTGCACGACATATTTCTTTGTATCTCGAAAGGTGCATACTACAGAAGACAAGTTCAACATAAAATGAAGTAAGATAATAAATCCTTTCAGCCAAAATAAATTAACACCAACTAAGATATGTCGAGGCGGCTGCTATTCACTCGGGTAAATCACAATTATGTAAGCAGAAAGTCGCTATAAAACCACCGTGGCGACATTTTGAAATATGAAAATACTTTTGTTTATTTCAGTTGAAAGGATTCATTGCGCTACTTCATTATACGTTGAACCCGTTTTGTGCAGTATGCGTCTGACGAGATACAGCGGAATACGCTGGGCATCATAATGTTTATGTCTTCGTTATTCAAATTCTTCATTAGTTCAAAGTAATCAAGTTATGTGTAATGATACAGCATAAAATTGGTCTACAATGCGCAGACCAAAGGAAACTAAGGCTCACAATGGAACTAAAGCTATTATATATATATATATATATATATATATATATATATATATATATATATATATATATATATATATATATATATATATATATATATATATATATCGATTGTGTGAAACCGCTGTGTGTGTATTCAACGACGAAGTTACCTTTTTCAAGAAAGCTCTGAAACGAGCCAGAGTAGAACTCTATAGAAGCAGGCATTACACCTCTAATCTACTTCACGCTCACATACCACTGAGCGTTTGTAAAGTCTCACTACACTTTGTGTGTAGAACACATTTGAGAAATGAAGTACATGACTTCATAAAAAATGTGCTGCAAGTGAATCGATACAGTAATCTCGGCACAGTCATAACATCTGATGGGAGATGCCTTGAAGAGATTAGAACAAGAATTGTCATTGCGAAGGTTGCCTTTTGCAAGATGAAAAACATACTGACCAATAAAAAGATATCAATTGAAACGAGAAAAAGAGTGTTGAAGTGCTAAATAGAACCTGTACGTTTGTATGGATGTGAAGCGTGGACAATGAGCAGTCAAGCTGAAAAACAGCTGATGGCTGTGGAAATGTGGTTTCTAGGGGAAAAGCCAAGAATACATGGACAGACAGAAAAACAAATGAACAAGTCCTTCAAGAAACAAATGAAGATCGTAAACTGATTAGAGTCATTAGACGTAGACAGTCAAAAATTTTTAGCATGTTATGAGAAGAAATGACTTGGAGAACTTGGTGACAACTGGCAAGATCGAAGGGAAGAGACCAAGGGGAAGACCGAGAAGTAAATACCTGGATGGCTTGGCCACGTAGCATGGTCGAGATAGGAACACGGAGCTGATCCACGACTCTGGTGATCGAGTGAGATGGCAAAACATCACCGCCCACACTTATCGGCATGGCACATGATGGATGGATGGAGTCCATCGTGAAGCAGTATGTAGCGAATGGCTGTCTTCTGCTGGAGTAATTCTTTGCACTTCAAACAGAATGGTGTTATCAACGGAAGAAAGCACTTTTTTTTCAAATTTGTTCTACATACAAAGTGTAGTGAGACTTTACAAGCACGCGATATAATAGATTAGTCAATGAAGTGTCATAATTCATCATCATGTGTTAGTTAGTTAGTTAGTTAGTCGACAGATCATCCTCGTTGCACATCGGACCATTCAGTCCATAAGTGCTCGGATCCCCTCCTCAGCAAATCCCGCAGCGTGTAGCGGCTAACGACGCCAGTTCTGTGTTGGTTTATCAATCTTCTTTGGCTTCCTGCGTAGTGTTCTTGTTTGGCCACCCCTCTTTTAATTTGCTGCTCTCGCAGTCTGGCCATTGTTGTAGATTCACAGTCATCACTTGGTTCTTGCAAAAGTCTCACTTCTCGTAGAGCATTCAGAATGTCAGCCTGGTCCATGGCGCGTCCGCCCTCAACAGTAGCCTCACCTGCGAGCTTGTCAGCCCGCTCATTTCCTTGTACTCCCGCATGCCCTGGCACGAAGATGAAACTAATCTTTGCCAGCCGAGACCGCTTCAGAGGCAGCAACCATTCTCTTCGAATCGACCCCTCCTCTATCCTCTTGATCATGTTCATTGAGTCGCTAAGGAAACAAGCCCTAGTGAATGTCTGTGTCTCGAGCCATGTTATTGCTTTACTTACTGCCATGACTTCCATGGTCAGGCTACTTGTGGTTTCAGTGAAAGCACCAGAGTCCTCCTTCACAATTCTCCCTCCGGCCCGAGCTGTAAAGGCCCATGAGCTTCTCACATGTCGGACGACCGACCCATCTGTGTAGATGACCGCGTCACTGTCTAGCGAATTCTCGAAAATCAACGCTTGTACTTCAGCCTCAACAGCAGCCGGATTTTCTTGTCTGCATTTTCTATCTAGTTGGATGCAAACTGAAAAGGATGTGCAGAAGTCTGTTGGCACTTGCACCCACTCCTCGCCAGGTTCTAAGTCCTCAAGTGAACACACCTGTTGAAGAATGTCCTCGGCTTGACCCATCCACGACCGTCCTCTTTTTAACCTGCTGCCCTTCACCTTCCTAATTTCACTATGCAGTGGATGCTGTGTGTTTGCGTTAATTCTGAGGTAGGCACGTGCCCTGCAAACTTGCATTCTCTCTTCAATGGTTGGAAAATCAAGAAGGTAGCGCATCGCCCTGCATGCTGTATCTCTTGTACATCCAAGAATAATGCGCATAGCTTCATTCTGTATCCTTTCCATCCTTTCTATCTGCTTATGGCTGACAGTCAGGATTGCCATTGCATACTCCAAAACAGACATGACCAGCCCCTCGTACAGAAGACATAGATGGCGCTGCTCACAGTTTACTGCCGCCATCACCCGCATCGCTGCCAAACCCCGCTTGGCCTTTGTTATCACCTGGTCTATGTGCACATTATAAGCAAGGCTTCGATCAAACCGTATCCCCAGGTAATTCATTGCCTGCGTTCTTTCCACCGTCTCTGAACACAGCATTACAGTTGGTGTTGGATTGTTGACAATATGATTATTCAACGAGAACCAAGTCACTGTTGCCTTAGTTGGGTTGACCATTGCCCCAGCTTCATCACACCAAGTACTTATGCGATTGAGTTCGGTTTGTAGTTCCACAGCAACCTCCTCTCTATCCTTACCCTGACGATACACTAAAACATCATCGGCATATGACAATGTCCTGCCAGGTCCAGTGATCTGCTCACTGGTGATTCTCACTGTGTAGGCGTTGAACAGTACCGGAGATAATGGTGATCCCTGTGGTAGGCCAGGATATATTGTTGTTGGTTCCGAAGTCCAACTGCCACATCTAAAAACTACTTTCCGTTGGAAGAGAGCTGCAGCGATCCAACTAAGGAGGAATGGACTTACGTTTAGTTCAAGAAGCTGAAACATTAAAAAATCCAGTGGTACTCTGTTGTATGCGTCCTCAAGATCAATCGCTGCAGCAACGGTTTCAGTGCCTGAGTGGAAACCTTCATAGACATCGTGGGCAAAGACTGCTGCATTGGTCCAGGTTTCTCTTTTTGGACGGTACCCACCCAGGGTAGGTGGGAAAACACCTTGCCTCTCTAGTTGGCTTGATATTTTCCTGGCAATTACCTTCTCCAGCAGCTTGCCTATTGTATTCTGCATGGTTATAATTCGATATCCCTGAATTTTCTTGTGGTCTTTGTCAGGCTTCGGCAAGGGAATCAGATAGCTGTGTAACCATTCCTCCTTGATGCTAGCACTCCCTATACTGTTGTTGTACATGTCTGCTAGTTTCTCTAGCTCATTGTCGGTACACCTATTTATGTCGTCGTATCTTATGCCATCAGGACCTGGAGCACTGTTTTTTGATCGTCGAAGCACAGCCTTGATTTCTTTCACTGTCACTGTGTCTTCATCCGAAGTGTCCTGGGCCTTGCATCTGTCTGAGGTGACCTCCTTGGCCAGATTCCGGCCTCCCATGTCTGTCTGGTTGCTCTGCTCAAGGTAGCGTTCAAAGAGGGCTTTGCCCTTGTCCTCGTCAGTCCTCTGCCAGATGAGGTCAGCACCTTGGAAGTCAGAAATGCTCTTATTCTTGACTACACCACTCATGCTTTTATGTAGTCGCCAGAACAATTTCAGTGACTTGTCTGTGCTTACTCTTTGACACACCTCTGCCCATTTTTCGCTTTTAACCACCGTGACCAGTTTTTTGAAATAGCTTACTTTTGTGTGCATCTCTCTTTCTAAGTGCAAGCAGGGACTAGGATGACCAGCTCTGTTCTTCTTGGCATTTTGCCATCTCCTTACAGCACTACGCTTATCCACCCAAGCCTTCTCCACCTCGAAACTCCACCACGGTGGCTGCTCCCAGCTTTTTTTCCTTTTCTTCCTGCCCTGAAACGTTCTGCGCTTGTCACGTCTTATTTTACTCACCACATCTTGCCCTGTACTGTCATACTGGAACGTCTTTACCTTTAGCTTGTGCTGCCTGGTTCTGCCTTTCTCCACCAATATGCTGCATGGGTGGTGGTCGCTGCCATGGTGTCCTAGGACACCCCATCTACACACTGTAGTGAGTGAAGGTGAAACTAGCGCCAGATCAATAGCACTGTCCTCATCGCCAGGACGGCTTGCTGTCCTGGTGACACAGCCACTGTTGATACAAACCAGGTCGATGGTTTCCAGTGCAGTCTCGAGCTCCTCCCCTTGTGTATTGGAGGAAGTGTTTCCCCATGATCTGCCTTTAGCGTTGAAGTCACCACAGAAAATAACATTTCTCTCGTGGCCTAATATGCCACTTAAGCACTGCCACTTCTGGGCGTCCACACTCGCATTGCGGGCATAAACATTAACCAACACGAATGGTATACTGGAATGAACTCTCAACGCCTGTATTTGTATATCGTCACTGTTCCAACTGGACATGTCTAGCTCTGACGCCACCATGCTCTGAAACCTAGCGTAGGCGTCCATGTCTCTCCACAGATCTCGGTCCTTGATGTTGTAGATAAACTCTGCTGATGATATTCCTACACGCCACCCTCTCCGTCTGTCCGGCATAATTTCACTTCGTCAGCCCTGTCTATTTTCCTACTGATCTTCCCAGTCGTCATTCATGTTTTCCAATGGCTCTCTTCTCATCGCATGACTAAAGAATACTGGATAAACTCTGCTGATGACATTTCTCCTTCCCACCACCTCAAAGTCCACCCTGCATCATTTCTGTTTGTATGCCTCTGCTTCTTTTCCGACTGATCTTTCCATTTGTCATGATGTTTGTCATCGCACCAGAAGCCAACGGCTTCGGACGGAGGAGCGCAGTTGAGAGGAGGCGGGGGGGGGGGGGGGGGCGAGGAAATACAACCTAAAGACTAAATGTCGTGGCAGGGCAGGCCAAGCCCTAAGCCTTGGTCGGCAACTGGTCTAGGATTGAAGCTCCGACAGGCGGACAGTTAGAGTATTGTTTTGCTGATCTGACGGTTTCTACAGCTTGTCTCGTTCCAGATGTGTTAGTCATACCTTTCCTGTGACGTAAAATGGACAGGCCGAGAGAGGGATCGTGCTGAATGGGCAACACATGGTCTGTACAATTCAGCCTAGACATTGTGTTATGGAGAGGTATAACTCCATCCTTGGTCCCCGCCATGGGTTGTGGTTATTACTATGCCTTGTTTGAAGCACAGTGTAACAAACTATCGTGTGTCAAGACAGCAAGATGCCAGTAGTAGCATTTTTCGTATATTTTATAACCACCAAATTCTTGGCCTCTGATTTTACCTAACAGTTCAGCAGTCTCTTTCAGTCATTCATTGACAGTGAAGTATTGCGTAAGATACCTGGCTTTTTCAATTTATCAGCTTGCTTAATCATATTCCCGTCCGTTGTTTCATAATTACTTAATTAATTTTCAATGTTCACAGATACAATCCACCGAATCCGATATCTTAAAATGATCGACATGATCTAAACCCTGCCTGCAGCGTCATATAGTCAGATAGTTCCAGACATCACCTCAGCAGGCGTTGAGGTCACCGGGATAACAATGACCAGCCCTTTGTCAGCGGATCCATCCCGCGGTATGGATCACTCCATGCCAGTGAGGGACCACGGCTCGTATGCCTCATTCCACGCTCCCAGTCAGGCAGAGCTTCAAGGTTTGTGTTTTGTGTGTGTGTATGAACGGATGTCATGAACACGGTAGGACGCGGGTTCGACTCATGGACTAGTCGCTTGCCAAAGTGAACGAACAAACTAACAACATTTATTCTCAAGGGTTCAAAATTGGGCACGCAGGCCCGTCTGACATTCTGCCCTTCTTATCTCTCTGCTCTCATACATTATTTCATTCATACATCACTTATAAAGTTAATCTTAGACAACAACGACAACAGCAGAACAATGTGCATTGGAAAATGTGATAATACATGACTCACTTAAACTAATTGTTGACATAGCAATTATAATTACCTAAGGTAGATGTAACTAACGTACTACAGTTAGGGGAATGTGTATTGTACTGGTAATTTCAGATTATTTTTATTATTTTTAGTTTGTTTTTTTTTATAGGGGGAAGGGGACATGTAGTCTTTAGTTAGTGAGTCGACAGATCATCCTTATTGCACATCGAACCATTCAGTCCATAAGTGCTCGGATCCCCTCCTCAGAAAAAACTATCCGAAGCGTGTAGTAGCGGCTAACGACACCAGTTCTATGTTTGTTTATTAATCTTCTTTGGCTTCCTGAGTAGTGTTTTTATTTGGCCACACCTCTTTTAACTTGCTGTTCTCGCAGTCTGACCATGGTTGTAGATTCCCAATCATCACTTGGTTTTCGCAAACGACATACTTCTCGTAGAGAGTTCAGTATATCAACCAGCACACATGTTCACATTAACAGTGGACTCCACAGTTCACACATCACACCCCTTTCTTTCAGCGCCCCGGAGACATTCGCAGTGATGGGCCTTGCTCCAAATTCTGACAGTGCCAGAAATGCGGGACTTTTCCCTTCAGTGTACCAGTGTCCAATCCAGTCTTCCCTTTTGCAGGATTGACACAGTAACGCTGAAACGATGCCCTCATTCATGAAACGACATATCTGATGTGTATGAGATTATTCGTTAATGTATGGCGAGCAGGTGGTCGTTGCTGCTCAGTCTTATATGGAGCACGCTAATTCAACAATGCGTCCATTCAGATACATGAATACCTCGCTAATCAAAACATGGGTTATCAGTAACATTCCTGCAATCCTCTACTCCATTACCACATCGAATCTTTAACACTTCAAATGTAACAAATGGCCCTGGTCGTTATTCATTGAGGTAACTATATAGTCACATACTTTGTGAAATGTAGAGCTAAGCTCCATCAAACATGCTGTCGTCTGCTGACACATTTAATAAATCATGATGAAGAATCAGATGACACTTACGTCGCTGCACACAGATGAAATCTACATAAAACACTACTCATCTCATCTCGTCTCTTCATCACCTCATCTTATTCCACTTGTACCTTGCGGTGTCGAGGTGAAGCATAAACAGCGGGAGAGTGCCCGCTTATGGGCCTCATGTATCGAGATTCCCATGGACTCTGCTATCCTTTGTCCATCGTTTACGTGGTCGGCATCTTCTTCTGGTTCCATTTGGTCTGTACAAGGTGTGGACTCCGCCTAGCCCGGCAGCCAGTAATGTTAGGGTCGACTGGTTTGTCCCAAAGGGGGTGACAAGCGAAAATTAGTAGCCTGCCGATGACCCCCAGACTACACAAGTCAACCTTACCTGCCTACCGCGAGTTCATGGGCCAACGGGGCTCTGGCTTGCCTGGTGGAAAAAGGGGGGGGGGGGGGGGGGGGGGGGGGTACTCCCCTTGGTCAGTGTTTTCTGTCCTAAAACTGTGACTGGCCTAGCAAGCTAGCAGGGGATTTTTCTTACTGCTCAAAGAAAAAGAAAGAAGTCAAATTGCAACAACCAGATGAATTGCAAAGCACCCATTCTAGTGCATATGTACTTGTGTTGACGTTGCAAACAGCCCCCCCCCCCCCCGGTTCTTTGCTCGGTCCGTTGGTTATATCACTGGCTTGACTCATTTTACTGTTGGTCATCACAGCCTGTGATTTCGCCTGAGCTGTTTGTTCTCTTGTGAATTGAACTGTTTCACCAGGTCTGTTATGCCTCAGACACCCTAATCTCATGCTTGACCTGTCCTGTTCATGATGATGATGATCATCATCATCATCATGGTCATCATCATCATCATCAGGTGTCTCTTTTCCCCAGACACTGTTATCATCATCTTATCACAATATAGTCCATGACAGCATAGTTTAGGTGTTTAATTGCCAACAGATTCCAATCCAGTACCTAGAGTTAGAAAACTATAAAATACATGGCAAAGCATTGACAGCAGAAGAGTGCCCGTTTATGGGCTTCATACATCGAGATTTCCATGGACTCTGTTATCGCCCCTGTCCATCGTTTACATGGTTGGCCTTTTCTCCTGCTTATGAATATTTAGATTTAATTATTGAAACCTCTCATTTGGTGTGTGTAGTTTATCTAGCATTTTAATTTGTGGATGGTATAGGAGTGCACTGTCTAGTTCATCAAGTAGCTGTGTGAAAGTCCATTGAATTCATGTGTGGTAGGTAAGGAGGCAAAGTCTAGTTCATCAAGCAGCTGTGTGAAAGTCCATTGAATTCATGTGTGGTACAGAAGGGCAGTGTCTGATTCATCAAGCAGCTGTGTGAGAGTCCATTGAATTCATGTGTGGTACAGTAGAGCAATGTCTAGTTCATCAAGCAGCTAGCTGTGTGCAAGTCCAATAAATTCATGTGTGGTAAGGAGGCAAAGTCTAGTTCATCAAGCAGTTGTGTGAGAGTCCGATGAATTCATGTGTGGTACAGGAGGGTAGTGTCTGATTCATCGAGCAGCTGTGTGGGAGTCCATTGAATTCATGTGTGGTAAGGAGGCAAAGTCTAGTTCATCAAGCAGCTGTGTGAAAGTCCATTGAATTCATGTGTGGTACAGTAGAGCAATGTCTAGTTCATCAAGCAGCTAGCTGTGTGCGAGTCCAATAAATTCATGTGTGGTAAGGAGGCAAAGTCTAGTTCATCAAGCAGTTGTGTGAAAGTCCATTGAATTCATGTGTGGTAAGGAGGCAAAGTCTAGTTCATCAAGCAGCTGTGTGAAAGTTCATTGAATTCATGTGTGGTACAGAAGGGCAGTGTCTGATTCATCAAGCAGCTGTGTGAGAGTCCATTGAATTCATGTGTGGTACAGTAGAGCAATGTCTAGTTCATCAAGCAGCTAGCTGTGTGCGAGTCCAATAAATTCATGTGTGGTAAGGAGGCAAAGTCTAGTTCATCAAGCAGCTGTGTGAGAGTCCAACGAATTCCATTTCTCGAGGTAGTTGTTGTTCTCTTCGTAGTTGTTGTTCTCTTCATAATCAATTCTATAGACAGTCAGAATAATGAAGGTGACAATAGGCATTCCCATAACACCCCTGTTCCTATTTTAAACGTATTTGTTAGTTTGTCCTCACTAACTACTGTGCACAACATGTGCCTGTGTGTTGCCTTGATTAAATTACTGATCTTCGGCTCTTCTTGCACAGTATGTGTTTGTTGAGACTTGCTGTTAGGAGTTGACGTTTTCTGTGTGGAGAGAAAGCTCACATTGTCTGTGTTAGATGTGTTTGTGTTTTCAATAGTAGTAGACATAGTCATAGTAGTAGTCATATTAGTAGTCATAGTAGTAATAGTAGTAGTAATAGTGATGGTATTAATAATAGTAGTAGTGATGGTATTTTTTGTAGTAGTAGTGGTGATGGTATTAATAGTAGTGGTAGTACTGATTGTATTATTAGTAGTAGTAGAGGCGTTGGTATTAATAGTAGTATTAGTGATGGTATAATTAGTAGCAGTAGTTAAGTTAGAGTTAGTTGCATATCCTTTACAGGACTTCACAGTCAACACCAGCAATTTTTGCTGTTGTGATCTCTTGGAAAGTTTACATTCATTAGTTTGCCATTGCTTTCTGAATGACTGGCACATTTACCATTTTATAACAATTCAACTCAAGGTTGTCTGCTGCCAAATCGCCCGCAGCTGTATTCAAGCGCAGTATGCGGGATTACGAATTGCGTCCATAACTCCTTCGTCACGGAGTCGGAAGTAGTAGTAATAGTGATGATATTAATATTAATAGTAGCAGTCATCATTGTGTTAGGAGTAGTAGAATGAGACAGCGGGAGCTAGCAACAGCAGTACAGTGTATTTACTAAATTTCTAAATTCATTATTAATTGTCACAACCACATACAATTTTGTAATATATTTTCTCCACACACCCAAAGAACACACAGCGTTTACCACGGCACGTATATATTTTCTTCCTGCCAATGTTCAGATCACCGTAAGCAGGATACTGTTTACATCGGCCTCCATCTTCCTCGGCAAGAGAGGCGGCACCATCGTCGTCGTGGCCACCACCGAAGTCATCGACGAGATGAGCCCCGCTCGGCACAAATGAACAATCAGTTCCAGGAAGGTGAGTACTTGTTGCAGCAGCGTCTGTAGTAGTAGTAGTAGTAGTAGTAGTAGTAGTAGTAGTAGTAGTAGTAGTAGTAGTAGTAGTAGTAGTAGTAGTAGTAGTACCATAGCTGAGATCGTCACCATCACGGTCGGCATCGCCATCACCATCTGGTCATCATCAGTGTCATGGTCTCTTCACCATCGTGGTCATCATCACCGTTATGGTCAACTTCACCATCGTGGTCATCATCGCTGTCACAATCAACTTCACTATCGTGGTCATCATCATCGTTATGGTCAACTTCACCATCGTGGTCATCATCGCTGTCACAATCAACTTCACCATCAGTGGTCATCATCACCGTTATGGTCAACTTCACCATCGTGGTCATCATCGCTGTCACAATCAACTTCACCATCGTGGTCATCATCACCGTTATGGTCAACTTCACCATCGTGGTCATCATCGCTGTCACAATCAACTTCACTATCGTGGTCATCATTGCTGTCACAATCAACTTCACTATCGTGGTCATCATTGCTGTCACAATCAACTTCACTATTGTGGTCATCATTACTGTCACAATCAACTTCACCATCATGGTCATCATCGCTGTCACAGTCAGCTTCACCATCGTGGTCATCATTGCTGTCACATCACTTCACCTCATGGTCATCATCGTGTCACAGTCACTTCACCATCGTGTCATCATTGCTGTCACAGTCAACTTCACCATCGTTGTCATCATTCGCTGTCACAGTCAGCTTCACCATCGTGGTCATCATTGCTGTCACAGTCAGCTTCACCATCTGGTCATCATCACTGTCACAGTCAGCTTCACCATCTGGTCATCATTGCTGTCACAGTCAGCTTCACCATCGTGGTCATCATTGCTGTCACAGTCAGCTTCACCATCGTGGTCATCATTGCTTTCACAGTCAACTTCACCATCGTGGTCATCATCTGTCACAGTCAGCTTCACCATCTGGTCATCATTGCTGTCACAATCAACTTCACCATCGTGGTCATCATTGCTGTCACAGTCAGCTTCACCATCGTGGTCATCATTGCTGTCACATTCAGCTTCACCATCGTGGTCATCATTGCTGTCACAGTCAGCTTCACCATCGTGGTCATCATTGCTGTCACAGTCAGCTTCACCATCATGGTCATCATCACTGTCACAGTCAGCTTCACCATCATGGTCATCATTGCTGTCACAGTCAGCTTCACCATCGTGGTCATCATTGCTGTCACAGTCAGCTTCACCATCGTGGTCATCATTGCTTTCACAGTCAACTTCACCATCGTGGTCATCATTACTGTCACAGTCAACTTCACCATCGTGGTCATCATTGCTGTCACAATCAACTTCACCATCGTGGTCATCATTGCTGTCACAGTCAGCTTCACGATCGTGGTCATCATTGCTGTCCACAATTCAGCTTCACCATCGTGGTCATCATTGCTTTCACAGTCAACTTCCACCATCGTGGTCATCATTTACTGTCACAGTCAACTTCACCATCGTGGTCATCATTGCTGTCACAATCAACTTCACCATCGTGGTCATCATTGCTGTCACAGTCAGCTTCACGATCGTGGTCATCATTGCTGTCACATTCAGCTTCACCATCGTGGTCATCATCGCTGTCACAGTCAGCTTCACCTCATGGTCATCATCACTGTCACAGTCAGCTTCACCATCGTGGTCATCATTGCTGTCACAGTCAACTTCACCATCGTGGTCATCATTACTGTCACAGTCAAGTTCACCATCGTGGTCATCATTGCTGTCACAATCAACTTCACTATCGTTGTCATCATTGCTGTCACAATCAACTTCACCATCGTGGTCATCATTGCTGTCACAATCAACTTCACTATTGTGGTCATCATCACTGTCACAATCAACTTCACCATCGTGGTCATCATCGCTGTCACAGTCAGCTTCACCATCGTGGTCATCATTGCTGTCACAGTCATCTTCACCTCATGGTCATCATCGCTGTCACAGTCAGCTTCACCATCGTGATCATCATTGCTCTCACAGTCAACTTCACCATCGTTGTCATCATCGCTGTCACAGTCAGCTTCACCATCGTGGTCATCATTGCTGTCACAGTCAACTTCACCATCGTGGTCATCATCGCTGTCACAATCAACTTCACCATCGTTGTCATCATCGCTGTCACAGTCAGCTTCACCATCGTGGTCATCATTGCTGTCACAGTCAGCTTCACCATCATGGTCATCATCACTGTCACAGTCAGCTTCACCATCATGGTCATCATTGCTGTCACAGTCAGCTTCACCATCGTGGTCATCATTGCTGTCACAGTCAGCTTCACCATCGTGGTCATCATTGCTTTCACAGTCAACTTCACCATCGTGGTCATCATTACTGTCACAGTCAACTTCACCATCGTGGTCATCATTGCTGTCACAATCAACTTCACCATCGTGGTCATCATTGCTGTCACAGTCAGCTTCACGATCGTGGTCATCATTGCTGTCACATTCAGCTTCACCATCGTGGTCATCATTGCTGTCACAGTCAGCTTCACCATCATGGTCATCATCACTGTCACAGTCAGCTTCACCATCGTGGTCATCATTGCTGTCACAGTCAACTTCACCATCGTGGTCATCATTGCTGTCACAATCAACTTCACTATCGTTGTCATCATTGCTGTCACAATCAACTTCACCATCATGGTCATCATCGCTGTCACAGTCAGCTTCACCATCAGTGGTCATCATCGCTGTCATGGTCAGCTTCACCATCATGGTCAGCTTCACGATCGTGGTCATCATTGCCGTCACGATAACCTTCACCATCATAAGCATAATTAGTATAACAGTCCCTGTGGCAATATATGGATGTATTCATTACGGACTAAGTAAGGTGGAGAAAGGAATATTTTGTATGGAATGGCTATCCTCGCTTCAGAGGTCACAGATTGTGAGAATTGTATGGATTTTTGCCCTGGCCATCAGGAGTGCAGGGGAATGAACAGGCTGACAGGCTGGCAGGGAATGCACCTCTTGGTGATAGATTACCTATGGACAAGGGAGAGAGAGGTGGTCGTACACCTGTGAGACCAGGTTGAGAAGGTAGGGGAACAGATTGAGAACCTGTATGTAGAAAGAGGGGGATTGGCAGGGGTTCTGGAAGAATTTCAAAAGTGAGAGGGAAGACCAGGAGAACTTTCAATCAGATAGCGGTGGAAACGATTAGTAGTGTGACTCTTTGCTGGCTGTTGAACAGAGCGCGTATAGGAATGTCCTGAGTGCAGTGATGTCAGTTCTTAGTTCAACTCAGCTCAACATATTGATGGCAGTCAATGACAATTTTGCAATCACTGAAAAAGAAAATTGGGGCTTTTGCGTTCAAATCTTATAGAACAGTTCTTACAATATTGTTGACTAAGAAGAAAAAAAATTGGGTTTTTTGCGCTCAAATCTTACAGAACAATTCTTACAATATTGTTGACCAAGAAAAAAAAAATTGGGGCTCTTGTGCTCAAATCATAGAGAACAGTTCTTACAATATTGTTGACCAAGAAGGCGAAAATTGGGGCTGTTGCGGTCAAATCTTACAAAACAGTTCTTACAATATTGTTGACTAAGAAGAAACAAATTGGGGCCTCACATCTTACAGAACAGTTCTTGTAACATTGTTGACCAAGAAGAAGAAAATTGGGGCTGTTGCGGTCAAATCTTACAAAACAGTTCTTACAATATTGTTGACTAAGAAGAAACGAATTGGGGCCTCACATCTTACAGAACAGTTCTTGCAACATTGTTGACCAAGAAGATGAAAATTGGGGCTGTTGCGGTCAAATCTTACAAAACAGTTTTTACAATATTGTTGACTAAGAAGAAACAAATTGGGGCCTCACATCTTACAGAACAGTTCTTGCAACATTGTTGACCAAGAAGAAGAAAATTGGGGCTGTTGCGGTCAAATCTTACAAAACAGTTCTTACAATATTGTTGACCAAGAGGAAAACAATTGGGTTTTTTGCGCTGAAATCATACAGAACAGTTCTTACAATATTGTTGACCAAGAAGAAAAAAAATTGGGTTTTTTGCGCTCAAATCTTAGAGAATAGTTCTTACAATATTGTTGACCTAGAAAAAGAAAATTGGGGCTTTTTCGCTCATCCAACATTCAGAGAAAGCAGTTAGTACCATCTACTGTTATACGGTAGCTCAGTCATATCCAACCAGTGGTTTATTTAAAATGTCCATTGTAAAGTTCTCACTATCAGTTGAGTCGAGTCAAGAGTAATAGCACTTGTGACATTCCCATATGTGCTCCATCCTCATCTGCAACACCAATATTGTAATACACCTCTACTTCTCAGAGGTAGGAGAGGAAATTATTATTTTCCTGACTTGCCAAAATTTACACCAATATTTAAGACATCTCTGCTCCCCAGGGTAGGAGAGGAAAGTGTGAATGACCTTTTATTTTACTGTCATTTTGTCCTGACTTACCAAAATTTACACCAATAAAGACACCTCTTCAGCCCAAGGTAGGAGAGGAAAGTGTAAATTAACATTTATTTTACTGTCATTTTGTTCTGACTTACCAACAATTACACCAATACTTAAGACAATCTCTACACCCCAGGGTAGGAGAGGAAAGTGTGAATCAACATTTTTTTTACTGTCATTTTGTCCTGACTTACCAAACTTTACACCAATACTTAAGACATCTCTACACTCTAGGATAGGAGAGGAAAGTGTGAATTAACATTTATTTTACTGTCATTTTATCCTGACTTACCAACATTCTTCTCAGAAATTATCAACCCAGGAAAATCCAGTGGGTATTTTTCATTTTGTAATTTTTGCTTTGCCACATGTAAATTTTGTTTCTCATTACTTGTACTGTGACTGAATTTTTGGGAGAGTGAAGTAAATGCAAAATTAAAATGACTAGCTGATCAGAAATTAAACAAGACATTCTTAAGCTAAACATTTTAAATTTGTGTTTGTTTGAATTCTCATTTTTTTTTGGGGTGTTGTTTGTTAGCTTCAGTGAATATATCTTATTTATCTTTGAATTTGCCGATTCTTGTTTACATATGCATAAATACATTGTATCTGTGTTTCATAATTTAAGTATTTCTCATTATAAATTTTGTGAATTTGTTATTTAAATTGTTTAAACTCCATTCTGTCTGAGTTTTTAACAAAAACGCATTTAAAAGACAAGGTGATCAACTTCATTGCACCTGATTTCATCCCTCATGGCTCGGTCTCGTTCTCTAGGGCCGCCTGCCAAAAGTGTCACACAAAGCACGAACTCCTTAGCTCTAGCAATGACCCCCAGGAGTTTCTGAGAAAATTGCTCTTGTGAACTGGACAATCTCGTGAGTCTCCGTGGCAAAGGGGTCAACCTGTCTGCTTCAGGCTCCGAAGTTGTGGGTTTGATTCCTATCTACGTCTTTCGGTTCACAAGTGCATTTTTTCAGAGACTGCTGGGGGTCACTGCTGGAGCTACGGTGTTTGTGCTTTGTGCGACTGCTTTCAGCAGGCCGCCCTGTGGAAAGAGACCTTGTCATGTGGGATTAAATCCGGTGCAATGAAGTTGACCCTCTCGACTTTTAAGATTGCTTCAAGACTATCTGTCTGAGTAAGAAAGGTGTGAAATAATAATTGTCTACAACAGGCATGTAAAGCAGGCATAGAGGGATAGTGGAATAAAGTAACAGCTGTTTAGATTGAAGGAGTTGAGATAATAACTGGGGACCAATCAACCAATCAGGTGCCATCTCCACAATGCAGGTTGGCTGCAATGGATCTCCAATGCTATCTGTCTGTCACCTTGACTGTACATTCTATCCGACTGCTGTTCGTCCATTTCTTGATGTTATCTTCTCCCATCTTCCCGTAACTGAGGATTCATTCATTCAGTCACATGTCCCTTGCAGAAACTTGCTCCCATAACAACCTTTGGGAAAAATTCTCGGTCATAAGCAAGATGGGGAAATCAATGACTAATGTATCAGTTTGCTGCGTAGAAAGTGAACTAATAACTGCTTCAAGGACAGAACGGGTTAAAGTGACAACTGTTTTAATTGATGGAGTTAAAAGTAGTAACCACGAGGCAGTTAAACAGAAGCTTTCTCCGCATCTGAAAGCATTTTTGGTATAGGGTATATGGTGCTGGCCCAGATCAATCAATGCTGGCTGAGTAATGCAGTCAGTTATATGCTTGCTGACTTGTCTTCCTACAATATTTCCTGGTAAACATTGTAGGCTGGGCCAGCTTGGAAACCCAGGCCAGGTTATTTTAAAAACCTGTTTTGATGAGGATTCGAAAACACAGGATAGCTGGGCTGGCAGGCAAGCATGTTAGCCACTTTACCACCACGCCTCCCTATATTTTAAATCTGCTTGTGTATTCCGTCTGTTTTTATATCACTTTGTGTATTCTGACTGTGTTTGTATCATTTTGTGTATTTATGTAATCTAAGCATTGATTTTCACTCACGTGTTTGCTGGATTTATATTATAGATTAAAACATTTCCTGCCATGATGGCAAAAGTGGTAAGTGCTCTTCCCAGTCAGGTCAGTGGTCCAGGTCCAGTCCCAGACGGGCAGTTCAGGTATCAATGGGACCTCGTAAAATAGGTACACAGCAATTTTCTGAGAATTATTTGAGAAGAATAAGCAGCGAGAAAGGAAGAATATGTGAAGGCTTTCTATGGTCATGTGATGACAAAGAAAGGCACTGGAGAACACAGTGACAACTGGAAAAATTAAGGGGAAGAGACACATACCAAGAGAAATGTTGGATGGATTGAGTGGCATGGAGGAATATTATCAGCAGAGTTGATCCACAACACCAAAGACCGTGATCTGTGGAGAGCCTTGAACACCTAGGCCAACTGGCAGGGCACTTGATTATGATGATTTAATTTCATACAACTTTCTATCATATGCTGTATTTTTATGAATTTGTGTAATGTAAGCAGTGGATATACTTGTAAATACTTGTTTGGTGTATATTATATTTTACAAACGTGTCCTTCTTTAGCAGTGTATCTTTAAGTAGCCTTTTTTTTTTGTCGTAAATCTTAACTTTAAACTTTTAAAAGATGTGATGTTTTAGTGACGGATTTCTCTTTGAATTCTAACTTTTGTATTCTCATATTTTTAACTGTTTAGTTCCAAAGTTTTAACTGTTTTAGTCTCATTTTAACTGTTTTAGTCCAATATTTTAATTATTTAGTCCCATATTTTAACTGTTTTAGTTCCAAATGTTAACTGTTTAGTCCCAAATTTTAGTATTATCTTT
>JACEFZ010016964.1:0-25153 GCA_014155875.1 Cepaea nemoralis | reverse complement strand
AAATGACCCCAAGAGCTATGCCGGCGGTAGCACAGCTACTGGTGGGGTCACCCATGTCGGACAGGTCAAGGAAGAGGAACCAGACCAAGCGACACGTAAACCTGCTGCCTTGTAGGTAGACTGGGGACAGTCAAAGGCTAGGGAAGGCACTCCAAAAAATGCTTATCAAAATCGGATGTACTGAGCCACAGGCTTGACAAATCAGTGCAACGTAACTTAATCAATTCATGATGCCACAGATGAAAATGTTTAGTTTAGTGTAGTTTAGTTTAGTCGATGGATCAATATCACGGCACACGGGTGTAACCCATAAGTGCTCCGTTCTCCTCCTAACTCAAACCTGATCTGGAGAAACTCAGCTCAGGGCACGAACTCCGTAGCACCGGCGAGGATCCTGAAATACTAGGGTAGAATTTTAACTCAAAAGTTTGCCCGGGCAGCGCCGTTAGGCTACTATTTTTCGATTTCCAACTGCCAAGGGATCTTTTACTTGCGCAACAATACACACGGGCGTCCGTTCTCACTACCCAGAGACCAGGAAAAAATTTTATTACTGGAAGTCCACGTGAAAAAATCCCGGCCCTCACCAGGACTTAAACCCGGGATCTCCAGCACTCGAGGCGAACACCATACCTCGAGACCACGCAGCCCCCCGAAAATTAATCGATATGAAAATTAATCATTATGGTGCTAATCCCGTGAAGTCCCATCAGGCAGTGATAGTGCCGGGCCCCCTGCCTCGAGGGGGTCCAC
Organism: Cepaea nemoralis; assembly: GCA_014155875.1. Taxonomy (NCBI): domain Eukaryota; kingdom Metazoa; phylum Mollusca; class Gastropoda; order Stylommatophora; family Helicidae; genus Cepaea; species Cepaea nemoralis. The sequence goes on along the minus strand of JACEFZ010016964.1, from coordinate 24,400 downwards.
CCTCCCCTGTGCTGTGGAGTCACGGCACAGAGGAGTAGGTTAAGAGCTACTGACCAAACACCCCGGACACTCAACATACTACAGTGGAATGCCGAAGGAGTTTATAACAAGAAAGTCTCCCTAACAAAGCGTCTTCATAAAGATAGAATAGATGTGGCATGCATTCAAGAGACACACCTCAAAACCAATCGCAAATTCTCAGTCAGAGGATATCAGGCCACACGTTTCGACCACGAAAGACACAAAGGAGGCGTTACTACTTACAGGAAATACAATACCTTGCAGCGAAGTATCTGTGATCTCTGACAACAAAACGGAAATTATAGGTGTTGATCTAATAATAAAGGGCGTGAAAATAAGAATTTACAATCTGTATAGCCCAGCAGATAAGGACCTTACACTCTCAAAAATGAAAATAACTGACACAAACTGCATTAATTATTGTCAGAGACTTTAATAGCCGTTCAGAAAGATAGGGATACCCAGATACTGACAAAAGAGGAGATAAAGTGGAGGACTGGGGAATAGACTCAAATCCCCATTTACTCAACAAAGTGGATGACACACCGAGCTTCTACTCCAGAAGACGGTTTACCACTTCTACTCCAGACTTAGCTTTCTGCACAGGAGACATCCTCCACAAAATCGATCGCCATGTGCTTGACCAATTAGCAGTTAGTGACCACAGACCAATCAACCTTGTAATGAATATGGAGTATGTTCCACGGGAGCAAAAGCCTTTGCCCCGCTGGAATTAGAAACGAGCAGATTGGGACGGTAAAACATAAATACACGAAATGGCAACATGAAGCAAATGTGGAAAGTGTAACCAGAGCAATAATACAGACTGCCACTGAGTCTATTCCAAGAGGAGCGGGGAAAAATTACAAACCATACTGGACTGAAGAACTAGAAATTTTGGAGGACAAAGTTGAAGATGCCAGGAAGACAGCAGACAGAGAACAAACAACTGAAGCCCTCAAAGCTCTCAAAGCCATCGGTGCAAAATATTAAAAAAATGTTTTTGCATATCCCTTAAAGGACATTGCAGTCAACACCAACATTTGTCAGCTGCTGTTGATGTACTGGGCAAGTTTTTAGTAAATCAAACGAGAGATTGTTGGAGAAAAAAAAAAACACCTGAACTTTGACAGGGATGGAAACAAACTATGGAAACTAGTGAAAACCATGAACAATGAAGGACCTAGAAACAAACAAATAACAATTAATCAAGAAAATGCCTTGCTTACAGGAAAAAAAGGCTGCAAATGCACTAATGGAATACTATGCCACTGCAAACCACATTGATAATACAATCAAACAGAAGAAAGTAATCAAATATGAACATATACATCATATTAAAACAGAGACAGCAGCAGAATATATTATAGCAAATTTGGAAATGGAACAGGCAATGAATACCCTAAAAAAGAAGAAATCACCAGGAAAGGATGGAATCACAAATGAAATGCTAATAGGGCTAAGGCATTAAGGCAAAAAAGAAACTACTAGCAGTCTTAAATTACAGCTGGAAGAGAGAAATAGTCCCACAGGCATGGAAGGAAGATATACTAATACTAGTCCCAAAGAAAGGAAAAGACCTGGAATAACCAGATGGCTATCGACCTATCAGTCTACTTAGCTGTGTAAGAAAATTAATGGAACGCATTATCAATGGCAGGCTAACATGTCATCTGGAGGAAAACCAACTCTTAACACCACAACAAGCAGGATTCAGAAAGTACAGATCCACTGAAGATCAAATAACCTATATAGCTCAGGAAATATAGGATGCATTCCAAGAGAAAAAGTACACACTAGCGGTCTGGGTAGATTTAGAAAAATCATTTGATAAAGTATGGAAGGAAGGGCTGAAAGTAAAACTGGAAAAAAATGCATGTTTGTGGGAAAATGTACAAATGGATCAAGCCACTACCTTGAGAACAGAACTGCCAGGACCTAAGTACAAGGATAAACCAGCAAAATGATGCTGTTGGAGCAAGGTGTCCCCCAAGGAGGTGTTCTTACACAAACATTATTAATAGCATATATAAATGACGTCACGGAAAATTTTTCAGCCAGAGTAGACACATACTCCTTTGAATAACGAAGACACAAACAATAGATTGCACGATTTATTGCCTGGCATATTTCGCTGCATCTCGTCAGGTACATATTGCAGAAATCACACAACTTACGTGAATTAACTAGATAAATCCTTCAAGTTGAAATATACACATATTCGCACAGTAATGTCACTTATCTACCACGGTAATTTTAAGCTGACTAACATGTCTTTCTGTTTGCACAATTCTGGCTTGCGTTGATAGATCATAATTGCTTCTGCAAATTTTAACAAGCGAGTATTTAGTGTGTTAAACAACACGCGAAATGCAGTGTCTCTGTCCACCACATGGGCACTTTCGACAATGTGCCTACAAATTTAAGACGCCGAGAGCTTCCGGTGTGTCGGCCCCACGAGGCTAGCATCTCCTGTGTGTTGTATCTTGCTGACCCATTGAGGTATGTGTTCTGACACCCGTTTGTTAAGCTGTCTCTCTGTACTACCAATGTAAACGGCGTGGCATCTACATGTGAATTGGTAAATACAATTGTTTGTGGCGTACAGAGGAACAGGCTCATTGATTGCTGGTGTAGGAATCGGTACGGTTTTATATCTAATGACTGGAGTTGCCGCACAGAATGTTCGGCCTACTGCTGTAGTAAGCCGGTCTTGTATATATTTCCTCACCGGTATTTAAGATCTCTGAGGGCCGACAGAATATGTCCGACAAGAAAAAACCTGAGACGACTGACAAAAAACCAGATAGAAGTAACCCAGTCCAAGCTGGCCAACTTGAAGCGAACACATAGTTCTGCCTACTACGTCACCCAAGAATTGAGCTTGTATGGCTACTTGAAGTTCACTAAATTCTGCACAGAAACAGTGTACAAGGTGAAAATCGCAGAGAATGCTCGCCTCAACAAATCACTGAGCACTGAAAAGGTAACAACGTCAGTACTAGACAACCCAGAGAAGTATGTGAGGAACTTATCGTCGTACGTACTCAACAACACTGAAACGGAGGCCCTTGCATATGGATTAAAATTATGCATAAAGCCTAAACACATCAACCGTGTTGAGTCGTAGCACAGTTTGAAATGTTGTTTGATCAAGTCTCCAAGTTATCACCTACCTCTGCTGAGTCGGTCGGGTGGCTGAAAGCCAAACTGGTAGATTTAGAACACCAGTAACACCAGTATCGCACAACCCCCTCTAAACAGACATGTCCGCTGACCAACGAACACCTTACTGCCTTAAAAGCGTTAAAAGCTAACAAAACCCTCGTCATACTGAAACCTGACAAAGGGAGCGGTGCAATACTGATGGACATGTCAGACTACCAGAGAAAAATGGATGTAATATTGTCAGATGAATCCAAATTCAGGATAGATCAAAAAGTAAACAAGTCGGAGGACCTGGATGCTATAATGAGGAAAGAGATCCAGTCACTTGTGAATGCGGGACTCATCAGTGAGGCCACTGCAAAAACGCTCACACCACGTGGCTCGCACACTCCTCAGATGTACGGTCTACCCAAACTTCACAAGCCCGGCATCCCGCTAAGACCTATCCTGTCCATGGTTAACTCTGCACAACACCGAATGGCGAGATGGCTGGCCGAAATGTTAAAGCCAGTACGACAGTCCTTCGATCCTAAAATACTCAGAGATACATTCCAACTGGTGGAATTATTGGATACTATGGACATAAATAACAAACACATGGCATCCATGGATATAGCCTCCCTATTCACTAACGTTCCATTAGAGGAGACAGTGCAAATAATAAGGGAACGCATTGAAGACAAACAACTAAAATTAGGCATACCAACGCCTATTCTGGAGAGGCTACTACTACTATGTACCGCCAACATACAATTCAATTTTCTAACCAAGTCATACCGCCAAATTGACGGAGTGGCCATGGGGAGTCCTCTTGGTCCTATTCTAGCGGACATCTTCATGGCGCATTTAGAAGAAAAGAGATCATCAGACATCAACAACTTGGCCTTTTACCGTCGTTATGTGAACGATATACTAATTATCACCACAGACGAGCTACAAGCAATATCGTTTCAGGCCACTATGAACAAGACGCATAAAAACATCTCTCTATCTATGGAACACGAACACAACGAAGCGTTACCGTTCCTAGATATTCTAATGAGACGTAGAGCAGACAGCACAATTCAAAGATCGGTGTATCGCAAAGGAAAATGGACTGGCCAATACCTAAATTTTCAGAGCTTCACACCTGTCCAGTACAAACGGAGCTTAGTACGGACCTTGTTTGACCGTGCTAGAAAGATATGCACCCAGGACACACTGACAGAGGAATTTGAAACTCTGAAGAAGGTCTTAAACTTCAATGGGTACTCCACAGGATTTATAAAGCGCCACTGTCAACAGCCCAAACACAAAGCAGACGTAACTACAGTCCCTAAACTCAAGGTATTCATCCAGCTAACCTTTCGAGGGGATGACGTAATGCAACGTCTACAATACCGGCTTACTACAGCAGTAGGCCGAACATTCTGTGCGGCAACTCCAGTCATTAGATATAAAACCGTACCGATTCCTACACCAGCAATCAAAGAGCCTGTTCCTCTGTACGCCACAAACAATTGTATTTACCAATTCACATGTAGATGCCAGGCCGTTTACATTGGTAGAACAGAGAGACAGCTTAACAAACGGGTGTCAGAACACATACTTCAATGGGTCAATAAGATACAACACACAGGAGATGCTAGCCTCGTGGGGCCGACACACAGGAAGCTCCCGGCGTCTTCAATTGGTAGGCACATTGTCGAAAGTGTCCATGTGGTGGACAGAGACACTGCATTTCGCGTGTTGTTTAACACACAAAATACTCGCTTGTTAAAATTTGCAGAAGCAATTATGATCTATCAACGCAAGCCAGAATTGTGCAAACAGAAAGACATGTTAGTCAGCTTAAAACTACAGTGGTAGATAAGTAACATTACTGTGCGAATATGTGTATATTTCAACTTGAAGGATTTATCTAGTTAATTCACGTAAGTTGTGTGATTTCTGCAATATGTACCTGACGAGATGCAACGAAATATGCCAGGCAATAAATCGTGCAATCTATTGTTTGTGTCTTCGTTATTCAAACATACTCCTTTGCAGATGACCTAGCCATATGGACATCTGAAGAATATATTAGTACAGCTAATAGCAGAATACATCAAGTCTTATTAGCGCTAGAGAACTGGTTAAAATCATGGCTAGTGAAGATAAGTGAGAAGAAAACAACAAGCACAGTTTTCTCCCTCTCAAATAAAACTCAGCAACCTAAGCTGGTATTGATTGGAAAAATATTGCGCCATGAAGAAAATCCAAACTATCTAGGAGTCACCTTTGATCGTCGCCTGACATGGAAAACACAGGTTGAGAAAAATCGAACAAGAGCAAGGCAAAGAATGGCAATCATGAAAAAGCCTGCTGGGTCAACGTGGAGAGCAGATGAGAAAGTTCTCAAGAAGTTATATACTGGACGGGGGAGGCCAATACTGGAATATGGCATTGCAGCTTCGGCAACAGCAGCTAAGTGAGTCCAAAATCAAGGAATGCGAATCATAACTGGAAGCCTGAAGACAACGCCTATTAATAAACTAGAAAAGATCATTTGTTTACAACCAATGCAGGATAGAAGAGATAGCAGAGTTCAGCAACAAGTAGAAAAATTTAGAAGATTGACAGACCACCCTATGTATAACAGGTTTAATGGTTTTGGAAAGGGAATTCTGAAGCATGCGTAGCAACTTTGTAGAAACTGCAAAACGAAAGATCCTATACTTAACATATCAACAGTCAAACCCATTTACAATGCACACAAGTTCCCAGCTTGGAGACAGCAGCAACTGCCTGAGATGATAGAAAACATTCCTCATATTGAGAAAAAGAACGCTCAGAATGAATCCCAATGAAGAAAAGTAACCCTAAAGAATGCTCAGAATGAATCCCAAAGAAGAAAAATAACCCTAAACTACATAAAAGAACATTACCCAAGTAGCAATTGGACCTATGCATATACAGATGGATCAGACAAAAATTCAATAGAAAATGGAGGAGGAGGAATTCTAAATTTAAAAAATGGAGTGAAAAAAAACAGTAAGTGGCAACTGGACAATTTTCAAGTAACTTCAAAGCAGAGGTAGAGGCTTTGAAAACTCCAGCAGAAATGCTCTTTGTGGAGGAAAATAAAGAGAAGTAAATAGCTATCTTCAGAAATGCAAAGTCAGCTGTCTCAATACTGAAGAGCAAAAACAGCACAGAACTAGCTGACCTGAGAGCAGCACTCCATGGTCTATGACAGAAATCCAAAATAAGTTGTAATACAGTGGATCCCATCACATTGCAGTATACCTGGAAATGAAGAGGCTGACAGACTAGCAAAAGAGGGCGGACGACTACCACAGTCTGACATAGACATAACCTATAATGAGGCAAAAAGGTTTATAAAAAGCACTTATAAAAGCAAACGGGAATCACAGCATCCAGGCCACCAGAAGGATGATGCATTTTACAAACTCGACCGAAGAGAACATGTAGCAATCTTCAGATTCAGCACAGGACACAACAGGCTGAAATACCACTTGTTCGATAAACTAAAGATAGGAGATACCGATGAATGTAATTGTGGAACTGGTAAAATGACAGCTAAACATTTGCTGCAGGGGTGCTCAATATACGCAGAACAGAGAAAGATATTTTGGCCAACGCCTGCTTCAATTGAGGACAAGCTCTAAAGAGGTATCAACAAGTTCAAGTTGACCGCAGCTTACTTTAACTACATTCAGGTTGACATCTAAAGGTGCATGAAGAAGTATTTAGACTGCCACACATCATACCACAGGTATGTCGGTTACAAAAGTGTCCCAGAGGCATGAAATGGAATATTGCTTGTATAGCAAATCCATTACGTGGAAAGTCCAAACACAAAGCTCACTTTGTGGGCTTCATAAAAGGTGGAAAAAGTGTCCTAGTGGCACGAAATGGAATATTGCTTGGGTAGCAAATCCATTACGTGGAAAGTCCGAATCGAAAGCTCACTGTGTGGATGTCATCTGCAGACTGCATTCTTCTGGTTTCTGGAAGAACAGCCTATGGTGAACGGAGGGCCCAATATACGGAAGTGAGGTTAAGCAGTCATGTGCAGGACATGACGATTCCTTGGGTGAGCCCAGTAACAGAGCGCTGTGTGTCGGCTCTGCAATTATGGAAGCCCCCTTGGATGGCGGGGAATGCCCATTGTCTGCCCCTGCCTTCTCTTAAGGGCTGACCAGGATGTCTTTGGCTGTTCTAAATGGGCCAGCTGGGATGGGGGATAACGCCACAACAGTGAGAGTCAAACGTCCCAAGAAACCCCCGGGAAGGTAAACTCGGTCAACAAATACCCGCAGAAGTCGGATGTGTCGGCCTAACAGCGCAAGAGCGCAGCTCTGCTGTAAACAGGCACAACGCAATCACGTCAGAAATGGGGACGACCCGTTGCTGTGAAGTTGGAACTGCGACTAACTAACTAACTAACTAACTAACTAAATAACTAACTAACTAACTAATAATGATTATCTGGAAGAGGCTAATGAAACTATGACCTTATATGCAACTATAATATAAAGACAAACAACATTCTTTGGTCATATGATGAGGCTTGGAGAATATCATGGCAACTGGAAAGATTAGCAGGGAAAAAGGTAGAGACATACAAAGAGATATGATGCTGGATGGGCTGAGATGGTGGCATGGAGGAATACCATCAGCAGAGGTGATCCAGAACATCACGATCTGTGGAGAGTCATTAACACCTACGCCAGCTGGCAAGGCACATAATGATGATGATGATGATATGACACAGTTGATAACAGCCAATGTTAAAGGGAAAACCTCTGTGATAAATCATCGGCAGTTGATTTGTGACAATAAACTACCTGGCACTGTTATAAGAAAATAGTGGAATAATGAGATATAGAAAAAGCCTTAATAAGGAAAACAACTATTAGAACTATAAATGTCAGCCTAATGGGATTCTTGATTTCACCTCAGATGATATTTAACTCTGCAGTATGCACTTGAACTTAATGAGATGTGGCAAATTATGCCAGGCAATTCATTGAACAACCAATTGTTTGTGGCGTCGTTTACATGTGAACATACAGGTGAAATTCAAAAACCAAAATGATTACTTTCAATACCAATTAGCAAGAAAAAGTGCTAAACACATAGGCATGCAAATTAAAGACAGTTCTTTGTGCAGATATGAAGAACAACTAACAGATCTGTGTACAAATCACCACAGAGAATTTCTTAGAAGTGTTAAACCTGTGAGAGATGAGTACTGCGATGCTACTGTAATAATTAATAACAGAAATAGAATACCCATACTCGATAGAAAAGACAGAAAGGTGAGATAGAAGGAATATTGTAAAGAAAATGTAAAATATTTCCAAGAAATAACATCACAAAAAAAAAAATCGTACAAATGAAGCAAAATGATCAAGAAGTCCTTCAAGCCATAATACAGAGCCAGTAAACAGAAACATTCATAAAGGGCAGTCGCTAAAATATATCACCAGCTACAGAGGGTATAACTGACTGGCAACTTGACGTCTTGATAGACAATAGTTTGTGAAAGGGAGTTATACCTCTCCATAGCATAAAGCCTAGGCCTGATTTAGAAACCATGTGATGCCCATGCAACATGAACTCTCTCTCTCTCAGCCTGCTAGTTTACTCCAGGGGAAAGGTAACTAAGACTTGACATGAGGGTATAACTAGTGAAGCTTTTAAAACATACAGAGAAGAAAGGGAAAAGTGACTTAAAAGAATATTGTTAGCAACGAGATCAGAAGGACAAGTTCCCAACAACTGACAGAAGGCAGTGTTAGTACCACTGTGGAAAGACGAAGGCAACAAAAAGGAATATTAAACATATAGAGGTATTTTCTTATTCAGCCACAGTTGTTAAATATATGCAAAAATACTAAAGCAGCGAATATGACACATCATTAATCCTCAACTGAGTCGTTCACAATTTGGCTTCAGAAGAAGAATGAATTGCACACATGCTTTATCTATCTTGAATATGTATACTATTTGTCGACCAGAAAAATGCATTCCACATAATATACAGAGTCATTCTTTGGGAAACTTTAAAATAAATGGAATATAGAAGCAGTTGTTAGGCCATATGACAGTAAATGGTACTACCTGCTTTCTGTTAGCGTCGAATGTTGGGCGGCGCTCACCAAACCAAACACCCAACATTGTGCCCATGGCTTCGGGCGGAGGGGCACAATTGAGAGCCCTTACCCCAGTGTGAGGAAATGCAACCTACGGCTAAATGCCATGGCAGGGCAGAACAGGCCCTTATTCTTGGTTGGCAACTGGTCTGTGATCCAAGCTCTGACAGGCAGACAGTTAGAGCATTGCTTTGTTGATCTGGCAGCTTCTGCAGCTTGTTCCAGATACATTGGTGTTACCTTTACCCTGGAGTAACCTAGGCAGGTTGAGAGAGGGATCATGCTGCATAGGCAACACACAGTCTCTAAATTCAGCCCAGGCTTTATGCTATGTAGGAGTATAAATCCATCAATGATCTGATTGTAGTTATGCCTTGTCTGAAGCACATTGTTACAATCATCTGTCAACATGGCCAGGTGCCAATGTAGTGTATTACTGGAACAGTCGGTACCTTCACCTTATGATATGTTCTGAATGAGGATGAAGTGTATGAAGGTTTTACCTGGAGTGATATGATGTCACTGGTCTCTGTGGCAAAGGCATTGAGGATGCGGTTCGTAATTCAGCTTACCTGCGTTCGAAACACAGCTGCGACCGATTTGGCAGCAGACCATGTCACGCTGGGTTTTAATGTGTTGGTATGAGAGCCGGTCATTCAGAAAGCAATGGCAAACTACTGAACGTAAACTTGCCAAGACATCAACAACAGCAGTTCTGGTGTTGACAGCATATTCTGTAAATAGGATTTGAAAAAAAAAGAAAAAAGATATGATATCAGTTCCTAAAATTAAGAAATTAAAAGTATTGTTAAAACCAAGTTGTTCTGTGCCATTTCAGTTCTCTTTCTGATCTTCATGCCACATTCACCCCTGGCCCTCAGTGTACACCGTAACATGTAAATTTTGAACAGGTATAATAAGAGTTAACTATCCAATTATATTAATTTGTATACATTATCTCTTACATTTTCAGAATCCCGAGACAGTGGATAAGGTTCCACCAATCGACATCTTGTGGGTCAAAGGTCGAGAAGGGGGAAGAATACTACTACTCAATTGGCGGATGTCACAGATATGAAGCATACAAGCGATTACAAAGGGAGACAATTCCATGCAAAATATTTAAGTCCACTGTTGAGGATCTGAGAAGTTATTTAGGAGGATCTACTCCTGATTTGTTATAAATTTGCTATTCTTTGTGTTCATGTTATAATCTTGATAATTTTTTAATCTCAAAATACAGTTGTGGAAGATTTGGCAGCAGATTGCCTTGTGTTTGTTTCATACAATGGTACATGTGCCGGTCATTCAGAAAGCTATTTCAGTTTTTGCTAGGATTCAAAGTGCAGCTATCTGTGATAGATTTTAATTGTGTTTGTTTCCTGATTTTCAAAGGATTCATAAAATATTCGAGATGGAAGCAATAAACACCAACCACTTTCTAGAAGGGAACCAATTCCATTAAATATGTACGTTGGTTGTTACGATTACCAGCCCTGGCATGGCGCCTAAAGCCATGTTGGTTACATTCCAGCAGTATATCTGATATATACCACTATGAATCACTCACGTGGTGGTTCGAGAATTTAAGCCAGGCTGCCCACGTATCATTGAACAAAGGCCTGCACAGCAGGAAAGTAAAGCTGCCGGCGAAGGGACTGGAGGTGTTTATTGAACATTTTGAAAAGGAGAGGGAGCTAGTGACAATTCACAGGATCCCAAACACAATTACTCCAAAAGTGACAATTTTGGCCTCACGAACAATAGGAGACGAAAATGCGGAGGTCTTCCACATCGAACATAGCGGCGGCAAGTGGGGCATGCTGTGCACCCCCATAAAAGACATGTCACGCTATGTACAAATCACGGCAACCGGCATGACAGGCTGCCACCGCATCATGTACACAATGCCAGGTCATTGAACTGCATGTCCAACATGCGGTTTGGGTGACCATTGGGCCAATGAACGGGGAAATAAGAGGGACAATAACAAAAGAATTCTAGAAGTGACTTTCCCGTGATCGGTCGGGGAAACTCATCCAAAGACGAAACGCACAGACTAAGATGGCGTCGAGGGAGCTGCTATGTTGGAACAGCATCAACACTAGGAAACCAGCATCAACAACAAGAAAACACGAAGGGAGGAGAAGAGAAGACCTTCATGCAATGAGGACATAAAAGAGGAGCAGTAAGACATTTCTCCCATGAAGCCTCACAAAAAAACTTACAAAAACACAAGACGAACAGAAGAAAACCAACAACAACAATGACAAGGAGGGGCCACTCATCATCAACACAGACACAGACGAAGAAGACGAAAAACACAAGTGAAACAACACAAACAAGCAACCAAGGTACAAATTTTAATGTAAATTTTTACGTTCATTTATCTTAAATCAGCCATTTTGCAAACATCCGACACGTGGGCTAATTTTAGAACACACACAAATGACCAGGAGAGAGCACATACAGATAAGTAACACACACACACACACACACACACACACACACACACACACACACAAACCATAGTAAACATACATGCACCACCCAACTACAATTACCAACCACTATTTTACGAACAAATAATTTATTAACACAGAAATACAGGGGACACAATATTATCCTTTCCGGCAATTACAACTGTTCTCGAAGATATTTACATGGCATCATTGACACACACAACCTCACAGACGCATTCAGCCATACAGACCCCAACAGTAGAAAAACAACACAAACAAAACACACAACAGATCATCCAGGTTAGACAGAATCTACACCCGCAACACACAACATTATACAAACCAAACACCTATGGGAAACACTACATTACAGAGAGCATAAAGGCACATTAGCACATATCAGCCCAAACAGGACAGACACACAGCCATACAAGCGATCACCACATTGGAAATTCAACAACTGTGACAGGTTGGCCCACCTCTCAGATCGTTTTGTTACTAGATGGAGATAGCCCTCAGTAAACCCCTCTATGTAGTCTGTATTATTTTTTATTTTTTATCTATATTTTCAAATATTAGATAAAATCGTCTTTGGTTAGTGTATTTATATACATAAAACTATAGAGAGAGTTAAATACTATTCCTTCTTATAGTTAGAAGTAGATGTAGGGTAGAGTTCGTTTACAAGCCAAGAAATCAAGTCAAGCTGAATTTTATATTCAGGTTTGGCTGTGAGTAATAATTTGGCCACAGGAAGGGAACTCTCCTGGATGAGAAGTTAACTTCCGGTAGCACCCTATGGTCTGCCATTTTCTGACAGCCGGCTGGAAGGAGTAGGAGCTACTATCCCGTCAATTGGCTAAAATTGAACACCTGTCTGTGTTTAAACATATTTTATTGCTGGCTCTTGTTAAGCCGAAAAACCCTCTAAAACATAGAAAAGCCAATGATAGTCTCCACTCCCGATAGGCCAGTCAAAATCTAGTTGCAGGGTGAGTTAATAATAATTTTGTTAAATATTTTTCTGTGTGTCAATCTGCCGGAAATCTAAAGGCCATGCCGATCGATAATAGATACTATTAATTAAAACTAGTGTTAGTTAACTAATATTAGAATTAGGACCATGTTTGTGCCATGTGGCTTGCCGACAAGGGTAACACGCAAAGCTCGTCACATGTGGCATTAAAAACATGGATAAATTACATTACGTGATTCTCGAAATTAGGTATCCGCCTGCGGAAGGACACCTGAGTTAGTCAGTAGACGATTAGAGTTAAGATAATTTAATTATGTGCTTAAACTTCGGAACTAGCGTATTTCTCTAGATAATATACTTATTAGTTGAAGGAATTAGTTCAGAGAGTGAATAAGTTACAATTAATTATTCTTTATTAATCTCTATCTTGCCCATAGTCAGATTACTACCATGTGGTCCAAGATGGCCCACTTAACAAAGTTCAAACCTTGGGGGAATTCTCCAACCCTAATATTGTTCTTGTGTATAGTGAAAATAATCTTAAACCTAGCTAATAAATCTTCTAGATAATTAATTATGTTTTAATTAATATAAGGAAGACTTGCTAGTAGTACAACTCATAACTCTTTAAGTGAACTTGGGGTGTTTCATTGATTTTAATGGTTCACTCGTGTACATCGTGAAGTTATAGTTGTTGTGTGTGATTTCATTTCATTCTATGGAATTCATCAATATGAGATGTTAATTCATCGTGTGGAGTGTAGTTTGTGTGTTTCCATACTTGGAAAATGATGTGTGGTGTTTCATCGATTTAATTGTTTGTTAATGTATATGTGACGTCGGAGTTGTGGCGTCTGAGTTTCATTCCATTGAAGTCATCCTATATGTACTGTTAAGTCATTATGTGAATTGTGGTTCATGTTTCCATGAGTAATCATGACTTAGAATATATATTTGGAATGTGGTCTGTGAAGTAGAGCATTGTGATTGTACATGTGTGCTCTAAATGTCAGCAGAGAGAATAGGATATCATTTGTGTGCTGTTTCCATTAGCTCAGTGTGCTGTGGTAGATTTCAGATAAGGAATCAAAATGTGTAAATTAAGATAATACATGCTATTGAAATTTATGAGACAATCATGCCATGCAGGACCAGGACATGGCCAAAAGAATTTACAATTCTGTCTTGAAGGATTATTCACTCCTTCTCACTGTCATTCACAGAGCCTGCACCCTGATCATCTATAGCCGTAGTCACGACCGGTGATTGAGCTACGAACCACTCACTTGATGCAGCAGAGAGTGGAGTCCATACCACGATCCAGTCAGCACTGCCAGCTTATCATCCAGGAGGCTAAGGATTATCAGATGAGTGGCTACCCACCCGTTTGCCACTGCAAGGCAATCACACAATTTGTCCGCTAGTGGCTAAGAGTCCATGATTATATCCTCTAGCTGAACATTATCTTGTAGAAATTTCAGGGATCTGCGTATCTCTTATGTGTCAGTGAGTTCCCAGTGGGGCTCACGTAGTGTTCTTTAGGATTAAACGTTATGTTATATTTGTACTTTTAACAACTGCGTCTGTCATTATAGAATTAGAATTAGCATCATCAGATTGTGTGACGAGTGAAAGGACTACATCTATACGTATCATTCTGTCTTATCTCCTGTTGTGTGAGAATACATTAGGCAGTGGGGGCTCATTATTCATCCAGGCACGTTAGCAGGAACAACTTGACATACTGTCTTCGTGAGTTAGTACAGTTAGTCGTCATAACTTTCCGCCTGGCACTGTTTAGAAGTAGTGATCCATTCTGGGACTTTGATAATCATTCTTCTAGAATTGCGAGCCATTTGATCGCTTCTTCAGCAGTGGTTAGATTCTCTATTCGTAGAAGTCTATTTAGTATCTACTTTGATCCAATTCCATCCTAGTAGAATACGTTACGCGACAACAACACATTACTGAAACATGCAGAATATGATGCAGTTCATACACACATACACTGACAATATACCGAATGAGAACGTCACACAATATCAATACAAAGTTGTTGCATATCCTGATGCAACAACTTTGTATTGATATTGTGTGACGTTCTCATTCGTATATTGTCCATGTATGTGTGTATGAACTGCATCATATTCTGGCATGTTTCAGTAATGTGTTGTTGTCGCGTAACGTATTCTACTAGGATGGAATTGGATCAAAGTAGATACTAAATAGACTTCTACGAATAGAGAATCTAACCACTGCTGAAGAAGCGATCAAATGGCTCGCAATTCTAGAAGAATGATTATCAAAGTCCCAGAATGGATCACTACTTCTAAACAGTGCCAGGCGGAAAGTTATGACGACTAACTGTACTAACTCACGAAGACAGTATGTCAAGTTGTTCCTGCTAACGTGCCTGGATGAATAATGAGCCCCCACTGCCTAATGTATTCTCACACAACAGGAGATAAGACAGAATGATACGTATAGATGTAGTCCTTTCACTCGTCACACAATCTGATGATGCTAATTCTAATTCTATAATGACAGACGCAGTTGTTAAAAGTACAAATATAACATAACGTTTAATCCTAAAGAACACTACGTGAGCCCCACTGGGAACTCACTGACACATAAGAGATACGCAGATCCCTGAAATTTCTACAAGATAATGTTCAGCTAGAGGATATAATCATGGACTCTTAGCCACTAGCGGACAAATTAGTGATTGCTGTGCAGTGGCAAACGGGTGGGTAGCCACTCATCTGATAATCCTTAGCCTCCTGGATGGTAAGCTGGCAGTGCTGACTGGATCGTGGTATGGACTCCACTCTCTGCTGCATCAAGTGAGTGGTTCGTAGCTCAATCACCGGTCGTGACTACGGCTATAGATGATCAGGGTGCAGGCTCTGTGAATGACAGTGAGAAGGAGTGAATAATCCTTCAAGACAGAATTGTAAATTCTTTTGGCCATGTCCTGGTCCTGCATGGCATGATTGTCTCATAAATTTCAATAGCATGTATTATCTTAATTTACACATTTTGATTCCTTATCTGAAATCTACAACAGCACACTGATCTAATGGAAACAGCACACAAATGATATCCTATTCTCTCTGCTGACATTTAGAGCACACATGTACAATCACAATGCTCTACTTCACAGACCACATTCCAAATATATATTCTAAGTCATGATTACTCATGGAAACATGAACCACAATTCACATAATGACTTAACAGTACATATAGGATGACTTCAATGGAATGAAACTCAGACGCCACAACTCCGACGTCACATATACATTAACAAACAATTAAATCGATGAAACACCACACATCATTTTCCAAGTATGGAAACACACAAACTACACTCCACACGATGAATTAACATCTCATATTGATGAATTCCATAGAATGAAATGAAATCACACACAACAACTATAACTTCACGATGTACACGAGTGAACCATTAAAATCAATGAAACACCCCAAGTTCACTTAAAGAGTTATGAGTTGTACTACTAGCAAGTCTTCCTTATATTAATTAAAACATAATTAATTATCTAGAAGATTTCTTAGCTAGGTTTAAGATTATTTTCACTATACACAAGAACAATATTAGGGTTGGAGAATTCCCCCAAGGTTTGAACTTTGTTAAGTGGGCCATCTTGGACCACATGGTAGTAATCTGACTATGGGCAAGATAGAGATTAATAAAGAATAATTAATTGTAACTTATTCACTCTCTGAACTAATTCCTTCAACTAATAAGTATATTATCTAGAGAAATACGCTAGTTCCGAAGTTTAAGCACATAATTAAATTATCTTAACTCTAATCGTCTACTGACTAACTCAGGTGTCCTTCCGCAGGCGGATACCTAATTTCGAGAATCACGTAATGTAATTTATCCATGTTTTTAATGCCACATGTGACGAGCTTTGCGTGTTACCCTTGTCGGCAAGCCACATGGCACAAACATGGTCCTAATTCTAATATTAGTTAACTAACACTAGTTTTAATTAATAGTATCTATTATCGATCGGCATGGCCTTTAGATTTCCGGCAGATTGACACACAGAAAAATATTTAACAAAATTATTATTAACTCACCCTGCAACTAGATTTTGACTGGCCTATCGGGAGTGGAGACTATCATTGGCTTTTCTATGTTTTAGAGGGTTGTTCGGCTTAACAAGAGCCAGCAATAAAATATGTTTAAACACAGACAGGTGTTCAATTTTAGCCAATTGACGTGATAGTAGCTCCTGCTCCTTCCAGCCTGCTGTCAGAAAAATGGCAGACGTTAGGGTGCTACCGGAAGTTAACTTCTCATCCAGGAGAGTTCCCTTCCTGTGGCCAAATTATTATTCACAGCCAAACCTGAATATAAAATTCAGCCTGACTTGATTTCTTGGCTTGTAAACGAACTCTACCCTACATCTACTTCTAACTATAAGAAGAAATAGTATTTAACTCTCTCTATAGTTTTATGTATATAAATACACTAACCAAAGACGATTTTATCTAATATTTGAAAATATAGATAAAAAATAAAAAATAATACAGACTACATAGAGGGGTTTACTGAGGGCTATCTCCATCTAGTAACAAAACGATCTGAGAGGTGGGCCAACCTGTCACAGTTGTTGAATTTCCAATGTGGTGATCGCTTGTATGGCTGTGTGTCTGTCCTGTTTGGGCTGATATGTGCTAATGTGCCTTTATGCTCTCTGTAATGTAGTGTTTCCCATAGGTGTTTGGTTTGTATAATGTTGTGTGTTGCGGGTGTAGATTCTGTCTAACCTGGATGATCTGTTGTGTGTTTTGTTTGTGTTGTTTTTCTACTGTTGGGGTCTGTATGGCTGAATGCGTCTGTGAGGTTGTGTGTGTCAATGATGCCATGTAAATATCTTCGAGAACAGTTGTAATTGCCGGAAAGGATAATATTGTGTCCCCTGTATTTCTGTGTTAATAAATTATTTGTTCGTAAAATAGTGGTTGGTAATTGTAGTTGGGTGGTGTGAGTATGTTTACTATGGTTTGTGTGTGTGTGTGTGTGTGTGTGTGTGTGTGTGTGTGTGTGTGTGTGTGTGTGTGTGATACTTATCTGTATGGTGCTCTCTCCTGGTCATTTGTGTGTGTTCTAAAATTAGCCCACGTGTCGGTTGTTTGCAAAATGGCTGATTTAAGATAAATGAACGTAAAAATTTACATTAAAATTTGTACCTTGGTTGCTTGTTTGTGTTGTTTCACTTGTGTTTTTCGTCTTCTTCGTCTGTGTCTGTGTTGATGATGAGTGGCCCCTCCTTGTCATTGTTGTTGTTGGTTTTCTTCTGTTCGTCTTGTGTTTTTGTAAGTTTTTTTGTGAGGCTTCATGGGAGAAATGTCTTACTGCTCCTCTTTTATGTCCTCATTGCATGAAGGTCTTCTCTTCTCCTCCCTTCGTGTTTTCTTGTTGTTGATGCTGGTTTCCTAGTGTTGATGCTGTTCCAACATAGCAGCTCCCTCGACGCCATCTTAGTCTGTGCGTTTCGTCTTTGGATGAGTTTCCCCACCGATCACGGGAAAGTCACTTCTAGAATTCTTTTGTTATTGTCCCTCTTATTTCCCCGTTCATTGGCCCAATGGTCACCCAAACCGCATGTTGGACATGCAGTTCAATGACCTGGCATTGTGTACATGATGCGGTGGCAGCCTGTCATGCCGGTTGCCGTGATTTGTACATAGCGTGACATGTCTTTTATGGGGTGCACAGCATGCCCCACCTGCCGCCGCTATGTTCAATGTGGAAGACCTCCGCATTTTCGTCTCCTATTGTTCGTGAGGCCAACATTGTCACTTTTGGAGTAATTGTGTTTGGGATCCTGTGAATTGTCACTAGCTCCCTCTCCTTTTCAAAATGTTCAATAAACACCTCCAGTCCCTTCACCGGCAGCTTTACTTTCCTGCTGTGCAGGCCTTTGTTCAATGATACGTGGGCAGCCTGGCCTAAATTCTCGAACCACCACGTGAGTGATTCATAGTGGTATATATCAGATATACTGCTGGAATGTAACCAACATGGCTTTAGGCGCCATGCCAGGGCTGGTAATCGTAACAACCAACGTACATATTTAATGGAATTGGTTCCCTTCTAGAAAGTGGTTGGTGTTTATTGCTTCCATCTCAAATATTTTATGAATCCTTTGAAAATCAGAAACAAACACAATTAAAATCTATCACAGATGCTGCACTTTGAATCCTAGCAAAAACTGAAATAGCTTTCTGAATGACCGGCACATGTACCATTGTATGAAACAAACACAAGGCAATCTGCTGCCAAATCTTCCACAACTGTATTTTGAGATTAAAAAATTATCAAGATTATAACATGAACACAAAGAATAGCAAATTTATAACAAATCAGGAGTAGATCCTCCTAAATAACTTCTCAGATCCTCAACAGTGGACTTAAATATTTTGCATGGAATTGTCTCCCTTTGTAATCGCTTGTATGCTTCATATCTGTGACATCCGCCAATTGAGTAGTAGTATTCTTCCCCTTCTCGACCTTTGACCCACAAGATGTCGATTGGTGGAACCTTATCCACTGTCTCGGGATTCTGAAAATGTAAGATATAAGGTATACAAATTAATATAATTGGATAGTTAACTCTTATTATACCTGTTCAAAATTTACATGTTACGGTGTACACTGAGGGCCAGGGGTGAATGTGGCATGAAGATCAGAAAGAGAACTGAAATGGCACAGAACAACTTGGTTTTAACAATACTTTTAATTTCTTAATTTTAGGAACTGATATATCTTTTTTCTTTTTTTTCAAATCCTATTTACAGAATATGCTGTCAACACCAGAACTGCTGTTGTTGATGTCTTGGCAAGTTTACGTTCAGTAGTTTGCCATTGCTTTCTGAATGACCGGCTCTCATACCAACACATTAAAACCCAGCGTGACATGGTCTGCTGCCAAATCGGTCGCAGCTGTGTTTCGAACGCAGGTAAGCTGAATTACGAACCGCATCCTCAATGCCTTTGCCACAGAGACCAGTGACATCATATCACTCCAGGTAAAACCTTCAGACACTTCATCTCATTCAGAACATATCATAAGGTGAAGGTACCGACTGTTCCAGTAATACACTACATTGGCACCTGGCCATGTTGACAGATGATTGTAACAATGTGCTTCAGACAAGGCATAACTACAATCAGATCATTGATGGATTTATACTCCTACATAGCATAAAGCCTGGGCTGAATTTAGAGACCATGTGTTGCCTATGCAGCATGATCCCTCTCTCAACCTGCCTAGGTTACTCCAGGGTAAAGGTAACACCAATGTATCTGGAACAAGCTGCAGAAGCTGCCAGATCAACAAAGCAATGCTCTAACTGTCTGCCTGTCAGAGCTTGGATCACAGACCAGTTGCCAACCAAGAATAAGGGCCTGTTCTGCCCTGCCATGACATTTAGCCGTAGGTTGCATTTCCTCACACTGGGGTAAGGAGCCTCTCAATTGTGCCCCTCCGCCCAAGCCGCGGGCACAATGTTGGGTGTTTGGTTTGGTGAGCGCCGCCCAACATTCGACGCTAACAGAAAGCAGGTAGTACCGTTTACTGTCATATGGCCTAACAACTGCTTCTATATTCCATTGTTTTTAAAGTTTCCCAAAGAATGACTCTGTATATTCTGTGGAATGCATTTTTCTGGTCGACAAATAGTATACATATTCAAGATAGATAAAGCATCTGTGCAATTCATTCTTCTGAAGCCAAATTGTGAACGACTCAGTTGGGAATTGATGATGTGTCATATTCGTTGCATTAGTGTTTTTGCATATATTTAACATCTGTAGCTCAATAAGAAAATACCCCTACATGTTTAATATTCCTCTTTGTTGCCTCCGTCTTTCCACAGTGGTACCTGCCTTCTGTCAGTTGTTGGGAACTTGTCCTTCTGATCTCGTTGCTGACAATATTCTTTTCAGTCACTTTTCCCTTTCTTCTCTGTATGTTTTAAAACCTTCACTAGTTATACCCTCATGTCAAGTCTTAGTTACCTTTCCTCTGGGGTAAACTAGCAGGCTGAGAGAGAAGTTCATGCTTGCATGGGCATCACATGGTTTCTAAATCATGCCTAGGCTTTATGCTATGGAGAGGTATAAACTCCCTTTCACAACTATTGTCTATCAAGACGTCAAGTTGCCAGTCAGTTATACCCTCTGTAGCTGGTGATATATTTTAGCGACTGCCCTTTATGAATGTTTCTGTTTACTGGCTCTGTATTATGGCTTGAAGGACTTCTTGATCATTTGCTTCATTTGTATGTTTGGTGATGTTATTTCTTGGAAATATTTTACATTTTCTTTACAATATTCCTTCTATCTCACCTTTCTGTCTTTTCTATCGAGTATGGGTATTCTATTTCTGTTATTAATTATTACAGTAGCATTGCAGTACTCATCTCTCACAGGTTTAACACTTCTAAGAAATTCTCTGTGGTGATTTGTACACAGACCTGATAGTTATTCTTCATATCTGCACAAAGAATTGTCTTTCGTTTGCATGCCTATGTGTTCAACAATTTTTCTGGCTAATTGGTATTGAAAGTAATCATTTTGGTTTTTGAATTTCACCTGTATGTTCACATGTAAACGAAGCCACAAACAATTGGTTGTTCAATGAGTTGCCTGGCATAATTTGCCACATCTCATTAAGTTCAAGTGCATACTGCAGAGTTAAATATCATATGAAGTGAAATCAAGAATCCCATTAGGCTGACATTTATAGTTCTAATAGTTGTTTTCCTTATTAAGGCTTTTTCTATATCTCATTATTCCACTATTTTCTTATAACAGTGCCAGGTAGTTTATTGTCACAAATCAACTGCCGATGATTTATCACAGAGGTTTTCCCTTTAACATTGGCTGTTATCAACTGTGTCATATCATCATCATCATCATGTGCCTTGCCAGCTGGCGTAGGTGTTCATGAATCTCCACAGATCGTGATGTTCTGGATCAACTCTGCTGATGATATTCCTCCATGCACCGTCTCAGCCCATCCAGCATCATATCTCTTTGTATGTCTCTAGCCTTTTCCCTGCTATCTTTCCAGTTGCTATGATATTCTCCAAGCCTCATCATATGACCAAAGAATGCTGTTTGTCTTTATATTATAGTTGCATATAAGGTCATAGTTTCATTAGCCTCTTCCAGATAATCATTATTAGTTAGTTAGTTAGTTTATTTAGTTTAGTTAGTTAGTTAGTTAGTTAGTCGCAGTTCCAACTTCACAGCAACGGGTCGTCCCCATTTCTGACGTGATTGCGTTGTGCCTGTTTACAGCAGAGCTGCGCTCTTGCGCTGTTAGGCCGACACATCCGACTTCTGCGGGTATTTGTTGACCGAGTTTACCTTCCCGGGGTTTCTTGGGACGTTTGACTCTCACTGTTGTGGCGTTATCCCCCATCCCAGCTGGCCCATTTAGAACAGCCAAGACAGTCCTGGTCAGCCCTTAAGAGAAGGCAGGGGCAGACAATGGGCATTCCCCGCCATCCAAAGGGGGGCTTCCATAATTGCAGAGCCGACACACAGCGCTCAGTTACTGGCTCACCCAAGGAATCGTCATGTCCTGCATATGACTGCTTACCTCACTTCCGTATATTGGGCCCTCCGTTCCCATAGGCTGTTCTTCCAGAAACCAGAAGAATGCAGTCTGCAGATGACATCCACACAGTGAGCTTTCGATTCGGACTTTCCACGTAATGGATTTGCTACCCAAGCAATATTCCATTTCGTGCCACTAGGACACTTTTTCCACCTTTTATGAAGCCCACAAAGTGAGCTTTGTGTTTGGACTTTCCACGTAATGGATTTGCTATACAAGCAATATTCCATTTCATGCCTCTGGGACACTTTTGTAACCGACATACCTGTGGTATGATGTGTGGCAGTCTAAATACTTCTTCATGCACCTTTAGATGTCAACCTGAATGTAGTTAAAGTAAGCTGCGGTCAACTTGAACTTGTTGATACCTCTTTAGAGCTTGTCCTCAATTGAAGCAGGGCGTTGGCCAAAATATCTTTCTCTGTTCTGCGTATATTGAGCACCCCTGCAGCAAATGTTTAGCTGTCATTTTACCAGTTCCACAATTACATTCATCGGTATGTCCTATCTTTAGTTTATCGAACAAGTGGTATTTCAGCCTGTTGTGTCCCTGTGCTGAATCTGAAGATTGCTACATGTTCTCTTCGGTCGAGTTTGTAAAATGCATCATCCTTCTGGTGGCCTGGATGCTGTGATTCCCGTTTGCTTTTATAAGTGCTTTTTATAAACCTTTTTGCCTCATTATAGGTTATGTCTATGTCAGACTGTGGTAGTCGTCCGCCCTCTTTTGCTAGTCTGTCAGCCTCTTCATTTCCAGGTATACTGCAATGTGATGGGATCCACTGTATTACAACTTATTTTGGATTTCTGTCATAGACCATGGAGTGCTGCTCTCAGGTCAGCTAGTTCTGTGCTGTTTTTGCTCTTCAGTATTGAGACAGCTGACTTTGCATTTCTGAAGATAGCTATTTACTTCTCTTTATTTTCCTCCACAAAGAGCATTTCTGCTGGAGTTTTCAAAGCCTCTACCTCTGCTTTGAAGTTACTTGAAAATTGTCCAGTTGCCACTTACTGTTTTTTTTTCACTCCATTTTTTAAACTTAGAATTCCGCCTCCTCCATTTTCTATTGAATTTTTGTCTGATCCATCTGTATATGCATAGGTCCAATTGCTACTTGGGTAATGTTCTTTTATGTAGTTTAGGGTTATTTTTCTTCTTTGGGATTCATTCTGAGCATTCTTTAGGGTTACATTTCTTCATTGGGATTCATTCTGAGCGTTCTTTTTCTCAATATGAGGAATGTTTTCTATCATCTCAGGCAGTTGCTGCTGTCTCCAAGCTGGGAACTTGTGTGCATTGTAAATGGGTTTGACTGTTGATATGTTAAGTATAGGATCTTTCGTTTGCAGTTTCTACAAAGTTGCTACGCATGCTTCAGAATTCCCTTTCCAAAACCATTAAACCTGTTATACATAGGGTGGTCTGTCAATCTTCTAAATTTTTCTACTTGTTGCTGAACTCTGCTATCTTCTTTCTATCCTGCATTGGTTGTAAACAATGATCTTTTCTAGTTTTATTAATAGGCGTTGTCTTCAGGCTTCCAGTTATGATTCGCATTCCTTGATTTTGGACTCACTTAGCTGCTGTTGCCGAAGCTGCAATGCCATATTTCCAGTATTGGCCTCCCCCGTCCAGTATATAACTTCTTGAGAACTTTCTCATCTGCTCTCCACGTTGACCCAGCAGGCTTTTTCATGATTGCCATTCTTTGCCTTGCTCTTGTTCGATTTTTCTCAACCTGTGTTTTCCATGTCAGGCGACGATCAAAAGGTGACTCCTAGATAGTTTGGATTTTCTTCATGGCGCAATATTTTTCCATTCAATACCAGCTTAGGTTGCTGAGTTTTATTTGAGAGGGAGAAAACTGTGCTTGTTGTTTTCTCCTCACTTATCTTCACTAGCCATGATTTTAACCAGTTCTCTAGCGCTTGATGTATTCTGCTATTAGCTGTACTTTT
>JACEFZ010016963.1:0-52005 GCA_014155875.1 Cepaea nemoralis | reverse complement strand
TCCTCCTCCTCTCCTCCCCCCTCCTCCCCCTTCCCTCCTCCCCTTCCCTTCTCCCTCCTCCTCCCTCTTCCTCCTCCTCCCTCCTCGCCTCCACCTCCACCCTACTCCTCCCTCCTCCTCCTCCCTCCTATTCCTCCCTACTCCTCCTGTCTCCTCCCTCCTCCTCCTGTCTCTTCCCTCCTCCTCCCTCCTCTTCCCTCCTCCACCTCCCTCTTCCTCCTCCCTCCTACATTTACCCAAGACAGACAGACAGTCAGACAGATAGTCGGGAACGGGATCTTATATGACTACTTATATAATTTAAATGAGATGCTCTCCACCATGGGCTGGGCCGGGTCAGACAAACAGACAGATAGATAGATAGATAGATAGATAGATAGATAGATAGACAGACAGACAGACAGACAGACAGACAGACAGACAGACAGACAGACAGACAGACAGACAGACAGACAGACAGACAGACAGACAGACAGACAGACAGTCGGGAACGGGAACTTATATGACTACTTATATGAATTAAATTAGATGCTCCCCACCAGGAGTTGGGCGATGCCGGGCCGGGTCAGACAGACAGACAGATAGATAGTCGGAACGGGAACTTATATGACTACTTATATGAATTAAATTAGATGCTCCCCATCAGGGTCTGGGCGAAGACGGGCCGGGTCAGACAGACAGACAGACAGACAGACAGACAGACAGATAGACAGACAGACAGACAGACAGACAGATAGTCGGTAACGGGAACGAGAACTTATATGACTACTTATATGAATTAAATGAGATGCTCCCCACCAGAGTCTGGGCGGAGCCGGGCCGGGTCAGCTAGTCTTATATATAAATTAGGATCTCCTCTGTCTGTCTGTCTGTATGTATGCATGTATGTCCTTTATTTGTTCGCGAACGGCCCATCCGATTGAGATGAAATTTTCTACACGCCTTCCTTTCATTCCAGCGCTGCCAACTGTCGTATTTTTTTTTCTTCTTCCTCCTCCTCCCTCCTCCCATTCCCAAAATACGTACGTAAATATATGATGATGATGATAAAAGAATCCCCGAACCAAAACGCTTGAAAAAGCGAAGATAATGACGTGACTACACAGAATCGTCACACGGCAATCATCACCATCATCAAGTGCCGTGCCGGCTGACGTAGGCGTTCAACTCTACTGCTGATATATATGCCTCCATGCCACGGCAATATCAATAACAAGTCATCTTTTTATGTGTAAGGAAGTTATCTACAGTCGTGTAGAAGGGAAGAACAATCAATGGAAGGACCGAAATCACAGAACCTAGACGAGTATGAATTCGGAATGGCGAACTCCCTCCTCCTCTCTTCTCCTCCCCTCCTCCTCCCTCCACCCTCCTCCTCTTCCTCCTCCCTCTACCTCCTCCCCCTCCCTCTTCCTCTCCCCTCCTCCTCCATCCTCATCCCTCTACCTCCTCCCTCCACCCTCTTCTTCCTCCTCCTCCTCCCTCCTCCTTCTCCCCCTCCCTTCTCCCTCCTTATCCCTCCTACTCCCTTCTCCTCCTCCCTCCTCCTCCCTCTACCTCCTCCCTCCTCCTCCTTCCTCCACATCCCTCTTCCTCCTCCCTCCTCATCATTCCTCCTCCTCCCCCTCCCTCCTCCTTCTACCTCTTCCTCCCTCCTTCTTCTCCCTCCACCTCCTTCCTCCTCCTCTCTCCTCCTCCTCCCTCTCCCTCCTCCTCCCCCACCTGCGTTCTCCTCCTCCCTCCTCCCTCTTCCTCCTCCCTCCTCCTCCTTCACCATACTCCCTCCTCCTCCTCCCTCCTCATCCCTCTTCCTCCTCGTCCTCCCTCCTCCTTCTCCCCTTTCCCCCTCCTTCTCTTAATCCCTCCTCCTCCCTCCTATTCCTCCCTACTCCTCCTCCTCCCTCCTCCTCCTCTCTCCGCCTATCTCTTCCTCCCTCCTCCACTCTCTTCCTCCTCCCTCCTCCTCCCTCCTCCTCCTCCCTCCTCCTCCCTTCTCCTCCCTTCCCTCCTACCCCTCCCTCCTCCCCCTCATCCCTCCTCCTTCTTCCTCACTCCTCCTCCCCCTCCTCCTCCTCCCTCTCCTCCCTCCTCCTCCTCCCTCCTCCTCCCTTCACATTCCTCCTCCTCCCTCTTCCTCCTCATCCTCCTCCTCCTCCCTCCTACTCCCTTCATATTCCTCCTCCTCCCTCTTCCTCCTCCTCCCCCTCATCCTCTTCCATCCTTCTCCCTCTTCCTCCCTCTTCCTTCTCCCTCCGCCTCCTCCCTCCTCCCACTCTCTCCTCCTCCTCCCTTTCCCTCCTCCTCCTGCGTTCTCCTCCTCCCTCCTTCTCCCTCTTCCTCCTCCCTCCTCCTTCTCCCTCTTCCTCCCTCTTCCTGCTCCCTCCGCCTCCTCTCTCCTCCTACTCTCTCCTCCTCCCTCCTCCTCCTGCGTTCTCATCCCTCTTCCTCCCTCTTCCTCCCCCTCCTCCTCCACCCTACACCTCCCTCCTCTTCCTAATCCCTCCTCCTCCCTCCTATTCCTCCCTATTCCTCCTGTCTCCTGTCTCCTCCTCCCTCCTCTTCCCTCCTCCACCTCCCTCTTCCTCCTCCCTCCTCCATTTACCCAAGACAGACAGACAGATAGTCGGGAACGGGATCTTATATGACTACTTATATGAATTAAATGAGATGCTCCCCATCAGGGTCTGGGCGAAGCCGGGCCGGGTCAGACAGACAGACAGACAGATAGATAGTCGGGAACGGGAACTTATATGACTACTTATATGAATTAAATGAGATGCTCCCCATCAGGGTCTGGGCGAAGCCGGGCCGGGTCAGACAGACAGACAGACATATAGACAGACAGACAGACAGATTGTCGGTAACGGGAACGAGAACTTATATGACTACTTATATGAATTAAATGAGATGCTCCCCACCAGGATCTGGGCGAAGCCGGGCCGGGTCAGCTAGTATACTATAACGTTAAATTGGGTCGGGGAAAAAAAAACACACAGTTGACACGTTGCACAAACAACTATTGCAGTAACAAACAACAACACTTCATCGTTTAACTCACTTATGACTAACTAAAAAGGTGAGAAACAGGCAACAAGCATATCGTGAATGGTGCCTTTCATCAGAAAAAAAAAAAAAAAAATAAAGTACGCTAACAATAAAATGGTTATAAAACTGACAAAGACGGAAATGAAAATGTAATGATAAATAACGCATATGTAAAGACGCACAGTAAGCAGTATATTATAAATATTAAAACTCCAATGATAAATCAGTACTACTGTATGGATCAGAAACAATGATAAATCAGTACTGTTGTATGGATGAGAAACAATGATAAATCAGTACTATTGTATGGGTGAGAAACAATGCTAAATCAGTACTACTGTATGGATCAGAAACAATGATAAATCAATACTATTGTATGGATGAGGAACAATGATAAATCAGTACTATTGTATGGGTGAGAAACAATGATAAATCAGTACTATAGTATTGTATGGGTGAGAAACAATGGTAAATAAGTACTACTATATGGATCAGAAACAATGATAAATCAGCACTGTTGTATGGTGAGAAACAATTGTAAATCAGTACTACTGTATGAATCAGAAACAATGGTAAATCAATACTATTGTAATGAACAGAAACAATGGTAAATCAGCACTATTGTATGGACCAGAGACAATTGTAAATCAGTCATATTGAAATTAACAGAAACAATGGTAAATCGGTACCATTGCAATGAGCAGAAACAATGGTAATGTAACGTGCGTGTGTTTATGCAAAACTGGGGTGAATGTACTAGCTAAGCTACGAGCATACGACCACACCTGGAATGCGGATCAACTGCGTGGTGTTCAGCATCAAAAACCACACTACAAGAGTTGGACAGGGTGCAGAATCAAGCTCTTAGAGTCACCACAGGAGGGATGAGATCAATCCCTATAGTGTTTTTTTTTTTTTTTGCATATCCTTTACAGGACATCGCTGTCAACACCAGCATCTTTCAGCTGTATGTTGATCTCTTAGCACGATTACGCTCAGTAGTTTGCCTTTGCTTTCTGAGCGGCCGGCTCACATACCCCATGATTCTCACCATCATCACGTTACCTACAAGAGTATACGAGATTACGGAGAAAAGTCATAACCTCTAAGCCACGAAGCAGGTAATCCCTATAGTAGCAATGGAGAAAACGGGGAGGATTCAAGCACTGAGAGAGCGCAGAGATACGAAAACACCAATACAAGCAGACATGTTCCTCAGCTTGCCAGGCCACCCTATGTAGAACCGATTTGAAAACTTAGCTATGGAGCGGTTGAAAAGAAGTAGTGTTATCCACCAGATGAAACGAGTCTGCAGAGAAACCACCGATCTGCCCACAGCTGGTATCCCCCTGACAACTATTCCACAGCGAACTCCATGGAAAGATGCACATAGACTGCCACTCCAAATCCAGACTAAAAAGTATTTGACAAGGAAGAACACAACAGTGTACAGCGCAGAACAGCCACTCTCAGCTTCCTTGATGACGAATACCCACAGGACCTCTGGATCCGAGTCTACACAGATGGGTCAGCACAACATGCTGTTCGAAATGGAGGAGCGGGAGTGTACACAGAATACCCAGATAATACTAGGGACACGGCCAGAGTTCCAACAGGAAAGTACTGCCATAACTATGATGCTGAAATTGAGGCAATCAAGATAGCAGCAGAGAAATTACTACAGTGCATTCACATTTGTTTGCCTCAATATAAACATCCATATCTCAGTAACCAACTGAGGGAAAATTATGAGATTTAGTAACCTTATCATTATGTCCACCCAACAAAAAAAAATTTGTTCTGGAGATTTTACAGCAGATTTCAAAGTTTGTTTATATGCGGTATATAATTTACGGGTCTGAGATGAAATTCATAATTTTAAATGTATTACAGCGTAGCCAGACAATCAGCGCTCAATGTTGAATATTGTAACGTTTTTTCAAGCACAAACTATC
The DNA here is from genome assembly GCA_014155875.1 of Cepaea nemoralis. Taxonomy (NCBI): domain Eukaryota; kingdom Metazoa; phylum Mollusca; class Gastropoda; order Stylommatophora; family Helicidae; genus Cepaea; species Cepaea nemoralis. Next base: position 47,005 of record JACEFZ010016963.1, on the reverse strand, counting down.
GTCTGTCAAGACGGCAAGGTGCCAATGATGATATATATATATATATATTTATAATGCTGGATAATCCTGGATATAAAATCCAAAATATTTTTAATTTTAGGAGTCTCCGTGGCGAAGTGGTCAAGCCTTTTGACTCGGGCTCCAAAGGTCGTGGGTTCAATTCCGGGCAGCATCCTTCGGTTCACGAGTTAAATTTTTCGGAGACTTCTGTGGGTCGTCGCTAGAGCTGCGGAGTTCGTGCTTTTGTGTGATGCTTTCCGCGCTGCGGAAAGAGACCGAGCCATATGGGATAGAACCCGGTGCAATGAAGTCGAGCCCTGGCGAATTTTAAGCGACTTTTTAAAGCATTTTTATAATAGCTCGCCTTATGATATCTTTGTCAAAGCTGTCTACAATCATCTTTCTACCTACCATTTGGTTATTGCGTTGTGATTTAATTCCAGATTCTTGCACCCATCCCCAGTGCATGCACTGTTCTTTTTTCGGAATTTGTAATAGTATAAAACAGTTTCCTGCGATCAGCTTCTTGACAAAAATATGTGTATAACTTCATAGCGATTCATTGAAGTGTATAATTTCGCATTCAATCCCATTGAAAAATATTCACACATTTCAATGTTAGCGATAAGTGGTAAGATTTAAAAACAAAAAACAAAAAAAACATATTAATCAGGTTTCATGAAATAACCCACATTTTGAGACACCTCTGAACAGCCCTAGTTTAAACAACGTGGGGGAGTTGGCATGATTGATACAGGCATTATCAATGCCTGTATCAATCATGTCCCGCTTACACACATCTTTGTATCGTAGTAGAGGCCGACCCTGAGATCTCTTACCCATCTGTAATTCACCAAAAAAGATGTCCTTTGGTATTCTACCATCACCCATCCTCCTAAGATGTCCTATCCATCTAAGTCTACGAAGACTGAGCATGGAATAAACCGTCACACAACCGGATCTTTCCAATACTTCAGTATTTGTGATTTTGTCTTGCCACTTAATACCAGGAATTCTTCGCAGACACCGCATATGAAAGCTGTTTAAACGTTTCTCTTGGTGTGAGTAAGTTGTCCAGGTTTCACTGCCATAGAGAAGAATACTAAGGACACAGGCTTGATAGACAAAGACTTTTGTTTTGGCAGTAAGCTTCCTGTTCTTCCCAGACCTTTTTCTTAACCTGTTCATTGTTGTTGCTGCCTTAACAATCCGCATGTTGATTTCCTGATCTAGGGATAATTTGCTATTTACCACTGATCCTAGATATGTAAAATGGTCTACCATCTCTAGTTCGGCGTCGTCAATAAAGATTGATGGTACCCCATATGCACCTTGTGACATAATCTGTGTCTTCTTTTTGCTAATTTTTAAACCAAATTCAGAACAAGCATTGGAGAACGCAGATAGTAGACATTGCAATTCTTCCTCAGAGTGGGTCGTAACTGCAGCATCATCTGCACAAAGCAACTCTCTGATCAGTACCCTCCTAATTCTAGTCTTATATATATATATATATATATATATATATATATATATATATATATATATATATATATATATATATATATATATATATATATATATATATCAATGCTGAAGTTTTTCCTGATGAGTTTTATAGCATAGTTTGTTTCACATTAAAATATTGTGTGCGCAGGATGGAGTTATATATTGATTCATCGTTGTTGATCAGTCGTCTGCAATGGTTGGCTGAAGGCCTTTGTTCCAATGAGGGATACAGGGCAAAATAAGGTAGAAGAACACAGAAAATATACAAATACATTGGAATTTATAATTAAGATATACACCTGGAGGGCAGCATGGACGAATGGATAGAGCGCTCGTTCTTAAACATCCGGTGCACTGGTGCTGAGGTAGGGGGTTCATCCCCTACACGATCAGTTTGACTGAAATGTTGATTTCTCGTCCTTGACTTAGGGACGTAGATTACAAGTACCTGTCACGAGTTAAATAAACTTGTCAGTCGATCGATGACAACCAGGCCCGACCTTAGTTTGCAAACACAATTGACCCTTTGATGTGGAACTAACTGGGGAAAATACGTTGTTATAACTGTCTGCACCTGGTCGACATTTGTGTATGAGATCTAAGTGAGTCACGTCGAGTTGTCTACACACGGTCGACAGTTGGTTGACAGGTTTGAGAGACGTGTACTGGCGACATCTGTCTATGAAGCGGGAGTTGGCCGTTGAAAGTGATAGACAGAATGCCTGCTAGAGGTCGGAAGGATTCTGTAATGGGGAAAAGGTCTCCGGCTCTCAAACAGCCAGGATATTTGTTGGATGAGACAAAGAACTCCCCAGATGAAAAGGAAACTTGACAGCTAATTGACTCTGGTTAGTCTGGAAACAGGAGGACAAAGCCAGATTCTGGACTGATTGGCGTCTGGACTTTCTGGTGACTCACTCAAGCACCCATATAAAACCCAATGCGGTAAACAGGTGGAGGGAGTCGAGAAAAACACTCTGAAGTGTTAGGATTGGGGATTATTCCGAGTTGTGTTATACGAGAGGGACTAGACTGTCGAAGTAGTGATAGTTATCCGCGGACATAGATCCAATCGGATTGCCTAGTTTCTCGAGTAACAACTGGAATAGACATATGGTAGGCAATTAATAATATCTGACTTAAGAGTATGATTAGGAATATAGTGCAGTACTGTGCAGTGATATAATGTATTATGATTAGTGATAGAATGTTCTATAGTGCGGTGCTAGAAAGTATCATAGGAGCGTCGGCACTAGTATTCTATTGTGTGGCTTCAACTAGCTTATGTGAGATATCATTTTACTCAGGAAGTTGAGGACAATGTAGGGGAATAATAATTAGAGAGATTAAGGATGGTTGAGAGGGAGAAGAGGTATTTGTAATGGTAGGATCTTCCAGTAGGGCATCTGCGGGGTTTCTACCCGTTCCTTTATTCTTTCCTGGTGTTGCCATGTCTCAGATCATATGATTGAGTTATTTGGCCGTATGACAGAGATCGGATCTCTGTTATAGATCTGAGTGCTGTTATTGGCCTACACTTACCTAATTCTGGCCAGGACGGAGTTGCCCTCACAATAGTATTCTCTATTCTACGGGTTCAATTTCCAGGTCCACATATGTGTGCTGTGATTTTCAGCGGTGGGACTAACACAAATTTAGAAGATGATCGCTCAGAATCTGAAGACAGAGGTTGCTGAGAGGCCGCTATATAGGGCTTATACCCAAGTTGGTTTGCGGGAACCTGGCTTCTGCTGAGCAGGACATGTTGATGAGATTGAGGTTTAGCCAAGTGATAGATGTATCAATGAACAGTCAGAACATTGCATAATTTATACTGATACCCAGAACAGTTAGATTGTAATGTTAATATGAGCAATCTTTAGAACCAGTGACTCTAGATCCATTAAGATTTCTCCAATAACAGTGACAATAGGATTAGAATTTCCTGATTAACAATCCGTTAAATAACCGAGGAAGTTCATAGTGTGAATCAGACTCTCATTAGACAGTGTTTGTCAGGGGTGTCCAAGCATCCTAGTGGTTCCAGAGACAACGGAGGATGTCTTCACGTGACCGGAGGAGCATCACCTGGGTGAGGCTACTTGTAGGGCATACATGGTGCTGGTGTGTCTTCAGCACAGGGATGAGAATGACTACTCTTGAACACTGATCTGAGTCTATAGACGATTTAGAATACACGTCACACATTCTACACCTTATACACACATACACTTCTCCTACATATACTCTTTGCTTTAATAAATTTCTTGTTTTTTTATTTGTTGAAGCGAGAGTTGTCAAGTATGTTGGGGAAGAATGAGAGGGGGCATGATCCAGGGGTGAGTAAGAGTGAGAGGAAGGTGTCTTCAGATTGAGGGAGTGTGTGGACGGAGTCTGCTGGATATCTCCAGAATAGAGATATTGAATTAAAACAAATGTGGGTGTTGATTCCCCTCACTCCAGGGACGACACTAAAGTGGTAAAGAAGAACAAGGAACTACTACGACATTCATTCTTTACACACACGACAGTACCTTAGAAGTCGCAGTGGGTTTGTCTGATGGCGAGGGACACTGGTAATAGGGGAAGCTAATCCACACGCAAAAAATCAGTCCTAGTGCACTCCCCAATAGGTAGCAGCAAGTGTATGGACTACGCTTGAGTTCAGTGTGGGGGATATTCCTATTTTGTCTTTCTGTGTGTGCGGTCCTCCTCCTCCCCCCCCCCCCCCCACCCACCTTTTTTTGGGTACGTATTGCGAATTTATGTCTTGTCCACTATCTTTTAGTAGCAGATAGTGAACCACGGATGTATCAGCGAAGTCGATAGGCAGCTGCACTGATAATGAGCAGGGTCGGCGCCTGATGTAGTCGCCTGCTAAGTAAGGGAAAGACTGACCACCTATTCCTTCGTACACTCAGGCCTACGCGTGATGGCCCTGTCACATCACAGCCCCATACCCGGTTCCTGTTTCCCGATATGTTGTACAATAACAGGTCAGTTGTGAGGCCAACCACCCAAACTGTTGGGTAGTTTTCGTCCACTCCACCATGAGTTTATGTTTCTTCAATATCACACTGGGATTTTATTTAATGTGCCCTGAGCTCCTGGGTCAATCCAGTTTAAAATGGGTACTATATAACGTTCTGGGAAGTAGATGCAGCGGTCTGGTAGTCACCGCATCGACTATCGAGTTCCGATTGGTGCATACAAATATACATCAAGTCGAGAAAAGGATCCTACAGATAGGAAGACAAGAAACAGGGCAGGCAGTTGTTGGAAACTGATGTTAACGTGTTTACTGGCACCAACAAAGTCATCTGAGGTAGAACATTCAACACGGTCAACATTTCAGATGTAAAACATACAAATGGCGAGCCATCCACGGACAATAAAAACACAGTCTGGCGCTTTCATCCCTGTCAGTATTACTGACAAACATACAATCCTTCAGAAAATATAGTCTATAGAGATGGTATTGACCCTCTTGGGGGGCTTCGGGCCCTTGGGCACATGTTGTCTTCAACTTAAGGTCCGGGAACATGCCACGCTTTCACACGACAAACATACAATGTTGGGAGAACCACAATTTGTGATTTTCTGTAATTAGATGTATTTAACAGTAAGAATAACAGTAAGTTACATGTTGTTCTGCCATATAACTAGGCAAGCAACTAACAGTATACCACAACAAACAATGATGTACAGACCCAAAGGAACCAGAACAAGAGGTCTATCATGTAAACGATGGACAGAAGGAATAACAGAGTCCATGGGAATCTCGATATATGAAGCCTATAAACGGCAATCCCCCGCTGTTTATGCTTCACCTCCACACTGCAAGGTACAAGAGGAACAAGATGGGATGAGTAAGGATACCTACGGCTTGTTTTGAGCTGGAAAACCTGAAACGACAGCTTCATAAACTTCTTGATAGTCTCAAGTGCGATAACGGAGGCTTTAGAATCCAGTCAATCAATCAAACGAGCATGTCTTCTTGGAGTATCAATCAACGCCTCATTCATTCAGTAGCATGTCCTTTGCAGAACATCGCTCCCACAACCTTCCGGAAAACCTCTTGATCATAAGCAAGATGTCCCGCGTCCGATACACCCATCTGAAGATCATCCATCACATCCTGCACTCATCTTCTCTGTGGCCTTCCTCTTCCTCTCTTCTCAGGCATATACCCTCCCATTATTGTTCTGTCTAAACTTTCGTGATGTTTCAAGTGACCAAAATATTTCAATTTTCTTTGTTTTATCGTCTTTAATAGTCAACCTTCTTCAGCATCCAGCTCTTGAAGTATGGGTGCATTTGTTCTTTTCTTTATCCAAGATATTCTTAGAACTCGTCTATAACATTTATATTCAAAGGCATTTATGCGCTGTTCAGCTTGTTTAGTAAGTGTCCAGGTCTCACAGGCGTATGTTGCAATGGGAAAGGTGCATGCTCTTAAAAATGTAATTTTTGTAGTTCTATCTGTCCCTCTCCACAATCAATTCAGTTGTTTTAGTCTTTGAAGAGCAATAGATATTCGTCTTTTAACTTCTTTCATTGTGTCACCATTGTTGGTAATCAATGACCCAAGATATTCGAAATTGTCCACCAACTCCAATGTTTCTTCATTAACATATATAAGCTAATATTTCTTTCTCCATAATTGTTTTATCTGCATGCATTATCTTTGTTTTTGCTATGTTCAGATATAAGTTGTGATTTTCACTATTCAATTTGGTTGAGGTTATTAGGTTGTCTATACCTTTCTGTGTTGAGGATAGCAATACTGTATCATTAGCGTATCGAATCAGCATATTAACGCCTAAGAACTGTTAATTTGATGGCTCAAGGTTTCCCCCAACGTAACCCATTTCCTTTCAAATGTGTACATGATTTCATAGTTTACGTCACTCAAGAGAACACGATACAGTACTAGCTACGTGTGCCAGAAATACATCTATTGGTGTCATCGTTATTTCAGGAACATTGCAACAGGAACAAATAATATGAGACGTGTACGTCATTCGTGCCTGATGTTCGCACAAATAACTAATTCTGCACGCATTCCTACCAGCAGGTGCCAACACAAGTTTTATGCCAGTACAAAATGACCTTGTCCAAGTGTATCTGACGTGGCGGGAAAAACAACTGGCACATTGTCATACAGTTCCTCGATATTATTGTCTTGTTAACGAAACTGCCAGGCATATCATTTACGCGACGTGGGCAAGAGAAAGAATAAAGAGGATAAAGCAAGTCAGATTAGTAGACATGACAGCTGCAAGCCCGACAACACTGCTACGGAAAGTTCTGTCAATGGGCTACAGAAGAAAATAAGGATGGGAACATGGAATGTCAGAAGCATGTCTTGGTAAAGAATTTGAAATACAACTGATAAACTGGACTATCAGAACACAAATAGGCTGGACAACAAACAGGAGACACATTTACATATTTAGGGCAAACAAGAGGTGGCCTAAGAAGGGTTGTTTTCTCCTTGACCATAAACGTGTTTTCAGTACTTCTTGCATATATCCTAGTCAATGGTCGACTTCTGACTATCAGATTCGAAACGAAGAAAAGGAATATCACCATTATACAGCCCTGTGCACCAACAACTGCAACAGATGGTGATGAAATTCCAGAGTTTTAAAAAGTAGTTTACAAGAAATAGAACAGTTTGGCGGGGGGGGGGGGGGGGGGGGAGACATCGTGATAATTGATAATTATGTAGGGTTTCAAAGCGAAAGTTAACGTTGAAAGACAGGAAGAAGAAGAAAGGATGCGAGGCAATTTGGTATACAATACAAGAATGAGAGACGAGATCAGCTAATCGAATTCCGTTGTTTTAAAGGTTTCAACCACAAACACTTCATACATGGTGGCTTAACAATTTGACGTCACCCGATGGTAACATAGGCACCAAAATGATTACATTTTAATACAGCAAAGATGGAAGTCTGTGTAACACCCATAAAGAAACTATCGGGGGCGCATCTGATAATGAACTACACACATGTGGCAGAATTCAACATAAAACTGAAACAAGTGGCAAATGTAACACAATTAATTCTATTCCATGTAACTGATGTACCACCTGTATATAGCAATGACATTTAAAACAATTCGAGGTGTTGGTAACTGTACAGACATAACACCTAACAAGCTAGCCACACAAGCGACAGACATCTCATCAACATCAATCATGATTCCTTAAAAACCAAAGGTACAAGAAGCAGACATACTTCACAGCTATAAGAAAGAAAAACATTATAGACAATTGGGGAAGAAATACAGCTCCCCACACACAAACTAATCGCTACCATCCAGTGGCTTATCTTGTGTAGGAGACTGTCTCCTCCTTCCCCCTCCCGCCTCGCATACCCCCAATAGTCTTTCAACATCTCTCTCTACGATAAGCCATGTGTTCTGTCTCTATTGCTCACTACCATAAGCCAGGTGCCCTGTCTCTATTGTTCTCTACCATAAGCCAGGTGCCCTGTCTCTATTGTTCTCTACCATAAGCCAGGTGCCCTGTCTCTATTGTTCTCTACCATAAGCCAGGTGCCCTGTCTCTATTGTTCTCTACCATAAGCCAGGTGCCCTGTCACTATTGTTCTCTACCATAAGCCAGGTGCCCTGTCTCTATTGTTCTCTACCATAAGCCAGGTGCCCTGTCACTATTGTTCTCTACCATAAGCCAGGTGCCCTGTCACTATTGTTCTCTACCATAAGCCAGGTGCCCTGTCTCTATTGTTCTCTACTATAAGCCAGGTGCCCTGTCTCTATTGCTCTCTACTATAAGCCAGTGCCTTGCCTTATTTGCTTTCTTGTGTAAATTATCTATTTGCTCTTGAAGCCTTCTACGCTGTGGTATTCGTCTCCTCAACTGTTCCTGTACACCTTCCTCTGTGGTTGTCACTTCCAGACATTCACGTCTTTTTAGATGCTCAAAATACCCACCTCCCTTACATGAATTTGTCTTAATAATCCGCGGCCCCCCCCCCCTTTCCCCCTTCTCAATAATGAGTTCGTGTTGTACAGATCTATGTAGGGTGAACTGCATGTTCCGAAATATGGCGGCCGTCCGGTCGCTGAACTAACTGGGTCACCCTATGCAGTAATGTGTAGCTGCTGGTTTTCTAATCACTACCGCTTCCATCGATGATGAACCGTATTTCTTGTGGCGGACTTTTGTGTTGGCATTCTGGCAGAGGCATTATGCATAGTATACCTGTTGTCACGAGCTCGCCATGAGTTAACCAGATAATAATACCGACGTTTGCGTGGCGTATATTTTCTAGGCCACAACAGTCGTACTAACAGAGTAAACACAGCTGCACAGGTTACATCGTGTCAGCCCATAAACACATTTGGTGGTGAGTGAGAAGGAATGGATACATCGAGTTGGCAGTTCATTAACAGTTAGAATCACATATGATTGTCGGCTTAGGATATGGAATGGTTCCGTTTGTCATCTATACTGCCGGACATCAGACGGAAATGGCTGCTGGGATTGTCACCACGGAACAGAAGATTGACAGTTTATCAACAGGTCGGAAGTGCCCGACTAGGGAGAAAACAGTGCATCTGTCAATTCTTGGTTTCCGGCACATCGAGAGGATTGACGGGGTTATTTGCAACTCTTTGTTGTAACTCGACAGAAACTCGCTGGCTTGTTTGAGAATCTAAACTATTACTGACAACTTTGACAGGACTAAAGCCAGGAAAATGGATTCTTGACAAGGGATGATCTGCCACTGTGCCACCTGTGTGGGGGCATAAAGGATAACGTCACGTGGCCAACTTTGGTAGTTTGCCATATAAACCCGAGTTGGGATCAACTAGGGGGGACTTGAAAAATGCTCTAGTCAGAGTGCCAGGGCACTGCAGTGCTTAGTGGAAATAATATCTACCGTGTGTTAATTAGTGACTTAATTTTGCACGTGCCTATAATGGCAGATGTAGATATGATTGATAGGACTGCAGTAGTTCCATTTAAGGTTCCCTACCAGATCCAAGGAAACTCTACAAGTTTTGGGAAAGAATTAAAAAACCCATTCTGAAGAACACCAGTTCAAGAGTCAATAAAGTTGCATACAGAAACGTAACTTACGCTAGAAGGAAATTGATTCATCAAAGAGAGTGATGCATACTGATGCACCACACAGCATCAGACAGTAGTAACGAACCGAGAACCGGCTAAGAGTACCTAGTGTTAGTACAGTAACAATTAACATTAGTAATTAGCACTTATGGACTGAATGGTTCGATGTGCAACGAGGATGATCTGTCGACTAACTAACTAACTAACTAACTGCGTACACACTACAAAAGACTTGTGCAGTTTGTTAAGGAACGTTAGGAACGGACATTGTGTAGAGTGCAACCGGTCCATGATTAACTGTTAATACCACCGGTGTCTATTTCGGATGTTCATGAAATTGGATTACCAGAGGTCTACAGAGGCAAAGCAGTATCCGGCAAGATGGTTTCGGCACGGGGTGAGATGTACATGTTCTGACGTAACGTGCTGTGGTCTATCTTTGCTGGGATCAGCTGACTGGGTTGCTGTCTGAGAGTCAGAGTCTACACACTTTATAGAACACGTCACACATTTTCTTCACATACACGTCTCATATACGTTACACTTTTATTTTAATAAATTAATCTTTATTAATTTTTAGAAGCAAGAGTTGTTGAGTATGTTGCGTTGGGGAAGTATGAGAAGGGGGCATAGTACGACAGGGAGAGAGTGATAGGAAAAGGTGTCCATAGGCTGATGGAGTGTGTTGGACGGAAGCTGGTGGATTCTCCAGAATATTGAGAGGAAAAAAATATTATAATGTGGGTGTCGGATCTCCTCACTCCAGGGACGACACTTTAAAGGAGGACCCGACATTATTGGGATCTCGTAAACGTGATCTTTGGACAGCGGGATCTCTCGTAAACGTGATCTTTGGACAGCGAGATCTCTCGTAAACGTGATCTTTGGACAGCGGGATCTCTCGTAAACGTGATCCTTGGACAGCGGGATCTCTCGTAAACGGGATCCTTGGACAGCGGGATCTCCCGTAAACGGAATCCTTGGACAGCGAGATCACCTGCAAGCAGGAACCTTTGACAGTGGGATCTTCTGACAACGGGGTCTTTTGACACGGAATCCTTAGTTATAAAAGGGAGATATCATTTTGGAGAATCCAGCTAGAGTGAATGTGGATAGGGGTTAGGATTAAAATCTTACCTGTTCACACTTCACACGTCTGCATAGGTCTGTGGTCCTAATTCTACTCTTGTCACTGAGTGAATGTGCTGTGTGTGGTAATATCTAGATTTATAGTACTTGTTCATATATCTGTATAGTAATTTGCAGTTATATTGTACTAGACCTGCTAGCTTACCTCTCTGTATAATGGCCACCCCTAAACTTAGCAAAGCAGAATTAAAGGCAAAGGGGGAAGAAATGGGATTGGCGGGGTCTGCTCTAACAGATTACATACAGGAAGTGGAGAGAGAGTATCGTCAAGCAGAACGGGAAGATCGAAAGGCCGAGTTGGAATTGAGAAGGATGGAATTGGAAGCTGAGCAAGCAGCTAGGAAATTTGAAGCTGAGCAAGCAGCTAGGAAATTGGAAGCTGAGCAAGCAGCTAGGAAATTTGAAGCTGAACAAGCAGCTAGGAAATTAGAAGCTGAACAAGAAGCACAGAAAAGGGAGCACGAGTACCGGATGAGGGAACTCGAGTTGAAGAGTCAATCTAATGGAGAAACTGAGGGAGCAGTTGGAGGTTCCTCCATCCCAGGATCAACACCAGTAGGTGGACATGGGTACCATGCTATGAAGTTTCCTTTAGCGGTCTACGAGGAGGACAAAGAGAAGATTGATCAATACCTTCAACGCTTCGAGGCTATGTCAGTTGCTATGGGTCTGGAGCGTAACAAATGGAATCTTAAGCTATCCCAGGGATTACGTGGGACGGGATACGAGGTTTATACTCGCCTGCCACCATGACATGAGAACAATTATGACGAGTTAAAGACGGCTCTGCTGAAACGATTCGAGGTTACGTCACATACCTACCGGAAAAAATTTCGAGCAGCGAAACGAGAACCCGGAGAGTTGTTTGCCGCCTACAGTTTGCGTCTTAAATCTTATCTCCATAAGTGGATGGATTTGGCTGGGTTCGCACATGACTATGAGAGTCTGGAAGAGCTCATGGTGGTCGACCAGCTGAAGAAGCAAATGTCTAAACCTCTCAGGATGTTCCTGGGAGAACAAGGAGCGGAACGTATTGACCTCGTGACTAAATTAGCAGAACGGTTCGTCGAGGTACATGGGGAGGCAGGGGAAAACCTTTCCACCAACTCCAAAAGTCAAGAGAAACATGACAAGAAGAAAGCCAAAAACTCAGGAACAAAAAAGTGGGAACCTTATGTGCAAAGATCAGAGGATAGTTCAGAGAAGAAGAAGGAGGGAAGCAAGAGCACTTCAAGCTCTACACCTAAACGACCGTGGTCGGAGAAGTGGTGTTCAATTTGTAAGTCACCCTCTCACAATACGAGGGACTGCAAATCGAAGGCTAAGAACCCTCACTTTGCAGCATGTCAAGTGACATCCAAGGAGGTTGTCACGGAAAATGCCAAGGTCAACAAAGAAGCTCGCCACCAGGAGAGCTCATTCAAGTCCGACAATAGAAAATCTAGGACAGGGAAATGGTGCAACCAATGCCAGTCGAATACGCACAATGCTATTGACTGCAGAGGAAAGTCAGGAGACACTCAATTCGTCGTGTGCTCAGGGAAACCTAAGGTGGAGCCCACCGAACAGGTCGAGGCCGAGGAAGAGACTCCAGACCAGGAAAAACCACCTGTAGTGGAATTGGTAGAGGTTAACGGTCGTCAAGTGGAGTGTTTATACGACACAGGACTGGACGGGGAGGCCGTGATTTCTGCGGATCTGGTACATCCAGAACAATTCACAGGTGAAACATTGGACATACAGCCTGCACAGAAGAGTGCTGTAACCATGAAGTTGCCCATTGCTAATGTGGAGATTCGGTCAAGGTACGTCACCGGCACCATCAAGGCCGCTGTATTGACCGATCCCATTTTTCCAGTCATCCTAGGTTGCCGGTATGTCTTTCTGGGAATGCCCAGGGAGCCAATCCATATGGGAGCAATGCAGACTCGCTCTCAGACGAAAACGGAAGAGGCAGACGCAATTGTGACTAACCCAATGCCGGGGGAGCTACGAACTGCCCAGAGTGAGGATGATACTTTACGTCCTTGCTACAAAAAGCTGCAGAAAAGTGCTGATCCACCAGGACGGGGGCAGTACTACATGAAGAATAGGATACTCTACAGGAGAGCAGGAAGGGGAGACAACCTATACGGTCAGTTGGTCGTCCCGAAAGCTCATCGGTCCCAGATTCTTCATATGGGGCATACCATCTCCTTTAGTGGACACATGGGTATTGCCGCCACCATGCAGCGGATTTCCTGCCACTACTATTGGCCGGGAATGACAGATGATGTGCGTCGGTATGTGAAGTCATGTCCTGAGTGCCAGAGGGTGGCACCGAAACACTGGACAGCACCGGTGATGTTGGGTGAGATGCCCATCATGAACTCTCCTTTCGAGAGGGTAGCCATCGATATCGTGGGTCCATTTCCCAGGACTAGGAAGAGTAACATGTATATACTCACAATGGTGGATTGCTGTACAATGTGGGGTGAGGCTATACCGTTGACCACGACTGACTCGAAAAGAGTGGCGGACGCACTGATGGAGGCCTTTACCAGATTAGGCTTTCCGGATCAAATTCTGACGGACAATGGATCTCAGTTTTGTGGAAAACTCATGGAGGAGGTATTTAGGGTGTTTCACTCTAACCACATACCTACCAGCCCTTACCACCCTCAAGCCAATGGACAAGTGGAGCGTTTCAACGGCACGTTGATGACAATGCTCAGGAAACTAGCGCAGGAAAAACCTGATAGGTGGGATGAATATATCCCAGCAGCACTCTTTGCCTATCGGGAAGTTCCTCATGGCTCAACAGGACTACCACCCGCTACGTTGCTGTTTGGTCGTCCAATCAAAGGACCGTTGGAAGCCATGTTGAGGAGTTGGACTGAAGAGGGGACGTCAGAAGAAGTGATCTCATCCTATCAATACGTGGAGGAACTGAAAGAAAAACTCCATAAGGGATGGACTCTGGCAAATCAAAACTTGAAAAAGGCCAGGAAAAGACATGCGGCTTACTACAACCGTAGGTCTAAAGAAAGATCTCTAGAGGTGGGAGACAAAGTATTGTTGCTACTCCCAACGGGAAACAACAAACTGGAGATAGGTTGGCAAGGACCATTTCCCGTGGAAAGGGTAATATCCAGAACCAACTATCAGATCCGGATCCGGGGAAAGTCGAAGATTTTCCATATCAATCTCTTGCGGAAATACGAAGAGAGACCCGGAGACAAGGCAGCTCACCTCATGGCAATGGCAGTTGCAGTGGAGACAGAAGTGGGAACCAGCGAGGGCAGGGAATATCCCTTAGTACACCAGGAAACTTATAGGGATGTGCAAGTGAACCCTGATCTGACCTCCCAGGAGAGGGAAAGGATAACCCAGGTTCTCAAGTCTCATAAGGAGATACTGACTGATAAACCTGGACGAACGAGGTTGGTTGAGTTCGAGATGACTTTGACCACACAGGAGCCTGTTCGCCAAAAGCTTTACCCAGTGCCATTCTCTAAAGAAAAGGCCCTGGAGGAGGAAATACAAAAACTGCTGGAGGATGACGTGATTGCACCATCCACATCCCCATACAATGCGGGGGTAGTGTTGTTACGCAAACCAAGTGGAGAACACAGGTTGTGTATAGATTACCGACTTCTGAACAGTCATACACAGTTTCAGGTGGAACCTTTGCCGAATCCAACTCAGTTATTCGCTAGGCTCCATAAGGCTCGGTACTTTTCAAAGGTGGATCTGAGTCGGGGGTACTATCAGATACCAGTCAAACCGGAGATTCGACCACTGTTAGCTTTCAGTACACCCAGTGGACACTACGAATTCAAGGTCATGCCCTTTGGACTCAGCAATGCACCTAGTGTGTTTACACGCATGATGAGGACTTTACTTGATCCTTTACAGGATCCGTCCATCATCTCATTCATGGATGATATTCTGATTTCCAGTGACAGCCTGGATGACCACTTACAATCCTTGGAGAGAGTGTTTAATAGACCCAAGGAAGCAGGGCTTACTGCTCGTCCAACCAAGTGCATGATTGGTTACCAGACTCTGGAATTTCTAGGCCACACCATCACGCCAGGACACATTGTTCCAGAAGAGAAGAACCTGGAGAAAATCAGAAATGCACCAAGGCCAAAAACGAAGAAGGATGTGCGATCTTTTCTCTCGTTGTGTGGGTTCTACCACAAATTTATCCCACATTTCACGGAACTGGGAGCTCCGTTGACGGAAACCTTGAAAAAGGGATTACCGGATCAAATCATTTGGACACCAGAATGTGAGAATGCCTATAGTCAGTTAAAGGAGGCCTTGGTCAGCAAACCTGTATTACAGCTCCCTGACCTTTCCAAACCATTTGTGTTGAGAACGGATGCGAGTGCGATTGGAATTGGAGCCGCTTTGTTACAGGAAGGAAAAGACGATGCTTCGGTTTTGAAACCTGTAAGAAACTTCTACAGGCGGAAAGGAATTATTCAACCGTCGAGAGAGAGTGCTTGTCCCTTGTATGGGCAGTGCAAAAATTTCAGCCATATTTGTATGGAGTTAAGTTTCGGGTCCAGTCGGATCATCAGCCCCTGATGTTCCTGGCTACTTCTCAGAAGCTCAACGCACGTTTGATGCGGTGGTCGTTGTTACTTCAACCGTACAATTTCACAGTAGAGTACATTCCTGGGAAGGAAAATGTTGGAGCGGACTTCTTGTCAAGACACCCAGCTCCTGAAGAAGAGGAATGAATCATCTGGATTTAACTCATGGTGGAGAAGAGTGAGATGGACTACTCTCTTAAGAGGGGGCCTATGTCACGAGCTCGCCATGAGTTAACCAGATAATAATACCGACGTTTGCGTGGCGTATATTTTCTAGGCCACAACAGTCGTACTAACAGAGTAAACACAGCTGCACAGGTTACATCGTGTCAGCCCATAAACACATTTGGTGGTGAGTGAGAAGGAATGGATACATCGAGTTGGCAGTTCATTAACTGTTAGAATCACATATGATTGTCGGCTTAGGATATGGAATGGTTCCGTTTGTCATCTATACTGCCGGACATCAGACGGAAATGGCTGCTGGGATTGTCACCACGGAACAGAAGATTGACAGTTTATCAACAGGTCGGAAGTGCCCGACTAGGGAGAAAACAGTGCATCTGTCAATTCTTGGTTTCCGGCACATCGAGAGGATTGACGGGGTTATTTGCAACTCTTTGTTGTAACTCGACAGAAACTCGCTGGCTTGTTTGAGAATCTAAACTATTACTGACAACTTTGACAGGACTAAAGCCAGGAAAATGGATTCTTGACAAGGGATGATCTGCCACTGTGCCACCTGTGTGGGGGCATAAAGGATAACGTCACGTGGCCAACTTTGGTAGTTTGCCATATAAACCCGAGTTGGGATCAACTAGGGGGGACTTGAAAAATGCTCTAGTCAGAGTGCCAGGGCACTGCAGTGCTTAGTGGAAATAATATCTACCGTGTGTTAATTAGTGACTTAATTTTGCACGTGTCTATAATGGCAGATGTAGATATGATTGATAGGACTGCAGTAGTTCCATTTAAGGTTCCCTACCAGATCCAAGGAAACTCTACAAGTTTTGGGAAAGAATTAAAAAACCCATTCTGAAGAACACCAGTTCAAGAGTCAATAAAGTTGCATACAGAAACGTAACTTACGCTAGAAGGAAACTGATTCATCAAAGAGAGTGATGCATACTGATGCACCACACAGCATCAGACAGTAGTAACGAACCGAGAACCGGCTAAGAGTACCTAGTGTTAGTACAGTAACAATTAACATTAGTAATTAGCACTTATGGACTGAATGGTTCGATGTGCAACGAGGATGATCTGTCGACTAACTAACTAACTAACTAACTAACTGCGTACACACTACAAAAGACTTGTACGGACATTGTGTAGAGTGCAACCGGTCCATGATTAACTGTTAATACCACCGGTGTCTATTTCGGATGTTCATGAAATTGGATTACCAGAGGTCTACAGAGGCAAAGCAGTATCCGGCAAGATGGTTTCGGCACGGGGTGAGATGTACATGTTCTGACGTAACGTGCTGTGGTCTATCTTTGCTGGGATCAGCTGACTGGGAGTCAGAGTCTACACACTTTATAGAACACGTCACACATTTTCTTCACATACACGTCTCATATACGTTACACTTTTATTTTAATAAATTAATCTTTATTAATTTTTAGAAGCAAGAGTTGTTGAGTATGTTGCGTTGGGGAAGTATGAGAAGGGGGCATAGTACGACAGGGAGAGAGTGATAGGAAAAGGTGTCCATAGGCTGATGGAGTGTGTTGGACGGAAGCTGGTGGATTCTCCAGAATATTGAGAGGAAAAAAATATTATAATGTGGGTGTCGGATCTCCTCACTCCAGGGACGACACTTTAAAGGAGGACACGACACCTGTGACGGCTGTTGGTTTGTCGAGACTCTTGTCTGTTCCACTTTTCACACGGGGCAGTGAGGAGCATTTTTTGTGATATCCACGGGCACAGGAACGGGGCATAATGGGGCGATCCTTTGCCGTAAAGTTGGAACCAGAACTAACTAACTAAAAAACACCATACGAGAATAATGAAAGGCGCTAACAGAAATGGTCAGAAAGAGTTTGTAATGAATACTTGTAATAAGATTGAGCATCTACAGATGCAAGGGAAATGTGGAGAATTTTCAAGGAAATAAGAACATTCACGGGTGAACTGAGACCACCATCACTGCCTGTAATAAATGACAGGAATGACAATACTTTAATAGAAAGTAAAGATATTCCAGAAAGATGGAAAGAGTACTGTGGAGAAATGTACCAAGATACGACAAAGATAGCAGATAATATACATGCAAGCGAAAATAAAGAACCAGAACCTTTACTAGAGAAAGTAAGATCAGTAATACAAAGTCTGAAGAACTATAAGTCACCAGCTGCGTTGATACACCAACGGAACTAATCTAGAAAGAAAGCGTAGCCAACGTCTGTGTCCATCACGCACTATGTAGGAAGATCCAGTCATGCGCTGTTTGGTCCACAGCTTGAAAGAGAACCATCCACATACTTCTGCCAAAGAAATAAAATGTAAAACCGTGCACCAACTATCGTACAATCTCCTGTGCCCCCCCCCCCCCCACCCCATCTACATCAGTCGATCCCCTCCTGTAGGCAGCAATCATCAAGGGGGGTAGTCGTGTACGTTTTAGTTGTAACATTTTAATACGCAGTTTCACAGATGAGCACAGTCGTATTCAGCATTCACTTATTTCGACATGGTTGTAACATTGATTTCTTTCTTTCTAATCAACGAAAGTACGTGAACAAGGCCCACCGTGGTGGATATGGCAGCCGTGGCAGCCCAGTGGCTAGCCGCGTGCCTGCCGGCCCGCTGGGCATGTGTTCAAATCCCCAGTGAGACGAGGATTTGTTAAATGACCCGGGCTCCCAGGTCGACCCAGCCTAAAAGGGTCAACCAGAAGATGTTCTTGGAAGTGAAGGCGGTCGATCACATCCCACATCGAGTGCTGGTGGATCTAGACAAGTATAGGTCTCGCACCATAAACCAAGTACGCCTATAGGTGTGGAGGCAGACCACATCCCACATCGAGTGCTGGTGGATCTAGACAAGTACGCCTATAGGTGTGGAGACCGACCACATCCCACATCGAGTGCTGGTGGATCTAGTTAAGTATGGGTCTCGCACCATAAACCAAGTACGCCTTTAGGTGTGGAGGCCGACGCTTTACTCACCACATCCCAGTATGTTTCATGGCAGGGTTAGAGCCATTGACTGACTTTGTTACTTTTAAGATAAATATTTGTGTAAACAACAGAAACCTGTCATGATCATACATATTAATCATTCTCTAGAATTTTCATTTTGTTGCTAAGGCACCGGAATATAAAAAAAAAAAAAAGAGTAGCAATGGTGATATCAAAGAAACAGGTAACACCCAATTGTGAAATAGAGACAGAAGGGAAAATTCTTCACCAAGTGGATAGTTTTAAATATCTAGGGACATTTATAACATCAAATGGAAGATGCACAACAGAGATCAAGAGCAGAATAAGTCAAGCAAAGGCTGCATTTCAGAAAATGAAGAATATATTATGCAATAAGTCACTATCATTGAATATAAGAAAGAGAGTGCTGAAATGCTATAAGCCAGTTTTGCTGTATGGCAGTGAATCTTGGAATATAAATGAACAAATTAGGAAGAGGTTGGAAGCAACAGAGATGTGGTTCCTAAGACGAATGTTGCGAATTCCTTGGACTGCCAAAGTAACTAACAATGATTGCCTGGAAGAATCTAATTAAACTAGAACATTGTATACAACAATAAGAAAGAGACAAACAGCTTTTTTTGGTCATGTGATGAGAAGAGAGACGCTGGCGAACATCGTGACAACTGAAAAGATAGAGGGGAAGAGAGACAGAGGCAGACCACGAGAAATGATGCTGAATGGATTGCGACGGTGGCATGGAGGAATATCAATGACAGAGTTGATCCAGAAAACCAAATACCGAGATCTGTGGAGTCATGAACGCCTACGCCAGTCGGCACGGCACTTGATGATGATGCTGCGACAAACCTCTAATAATTTCTTTTTCATTCTCACTGCTCTGACCTTTAGTCATTGCCTAAACATAAAATATACAAATGCGGTGTTATCATAGCAGTCTGTGTCACTCAATGCTACAAATCGTGAGCTTGACGACAAACACAATCATACAAAACGCTATATCAAAATCCGTCCGTCTCTCTCTCTCTCTCTCTCTCTCTCTCTCTCTCTCTCTCTCTCTCTCTCTCTCTCTCTCTCTCTCTCTCTCTCTCTCTCTCTCTCTCTCTCTCTCTCACACACACACACACACACACACACACACACACAGAGGCAAACTGACACACAGAGATACAGAGTCGAAAAGATACATAAAATGTAGGGCACGTAGAAGGCAGGCAGGTTTTGACGGACGGATGAACAGAGAGACAGACCGGTCGGCAGGCAAGCAGACAGACAGACAGGCAAATAAATATACACAGGTATGGTGTAGATATCTATCTCCAGTGCCGCTACAATCAAGAGCTGAGAACATCACACAGCCGGGACATCAGACGCAGAACGCCTGTAAAAACTAGCGGGTATCGCGGCTGCCAAGATGATGTGTCCGCCTCATGCTCAGGGAATTCCCTGTTCGTTCTTAACCTACAACTGGAAGTGTTTCCAAGTATCAGTGCTGTATGGTAATACTACACGTTTTCCCGATCTCTTGGTTAGTGCTTTCCTTGATATGGCGACAAACAGGAGACCCCGTGTGCAATTTGTGCAGGTTACAACCCCACGGCACATTTTTTTTTGTTGCATATCCTATTTAATTTACAGGACATCGCTGTCAACACCAGCATTTTACTGCTGTTGTTGATGTCTTGGCAAGATTACGCTCAGTAATTTGCCATTGCTTTCTGAGCGACCGGCTCTCACACCCCCATAAGTAACCAACGCGACACGATCCGCTACCGAATCTGTGTTTCCCTACGTGGATATACGGGATTACGGAGAAAGTCGGTAACCCCCTACCACGGCACCTAGAAATCACAAAAATGTCCCGTTGCGCTGGCAAAATTGTGAGGCAACAAAACCTACCCACGAATAGATAAGAGTCCGTGAACTTGGACGAAGTCTGGGTCACTGTAGAGGAAGCAGTCCCTAAACACATGCATGCTGAAGTCGGACACACTGACTTGTGAGGTGCATAACTGGGCGTGACGGACTTCCCTCGAAAGAGGAGAAGAAAATAAAAAAAAAACAAGAAGACCTAACTAACAATATGGGTTAAAGAAATGATCGCCAACAATAACATAAACAATAGATAGTATACCAAGGCCGTACTTTGTTTAACCGAATATCAGTTACAGTGACTACAAACTGGCAAGAAAAACAAAATAATCAATATGCATTATAATATGTACAACTAGGTGGAGGAGAAACTACTCAATGGAAAGACCAGAAATCAATGGAACTACCAGAACTCAATGGAAAGAGCTGCTGCAGAAATTTAGTTTATCAATCCATACCAAAACATGCAAAGCCCATTTCCCACTTGTTTGGTCAATAGGTGAATAAATACTTAAAAAGCGACAAATATAGAAAATTGGAAAACTGATTCGCCCACTGCAGTCGGTTCTGGCAATGTCGGTCCGTAAGGACAGGACCTCTGTAGAGTCTTCTGGCCCAAAGACCAGCGTCTTGCAGCCGGTTCCTGACCGTGTGATCTGAAATTCGATAAGCTCCTGTCATTGACTGGACTGTGGAGGTCGCAGATGCAAATCGATTCCTACGGTGACGTAGCTGTATGAAGCGGTCTTCGGCAGCAGTTGTGATTCTGGGTCTTCCACTGCGCGGCCGGTCTGCCACCGAGCCAGTTTTTTTTTTTTTTTAAATCGCCTCCAAATGCGACTAATGGTGCTTCTAACCACATTAAATTCTCTGGCTACTACACTTTGTTACTATCCAGCCTGTAAACGTCCAATGATAATGAGTCTTTGCCACATATCAGTCACTGACATATAGCAGACTGAGAAAGGCTGAAGGGAGCTTCCCTAAAACATGCACCGAAATGTACAATTATAGTGTGCACAGGGAAACTAGGGGAGCGTCAGGAAAAACGTCACTAAGGAAGTTAGACTTGGGCTGCCGTCCTGTTCGGACGCAGCATGTCTGGTGAGCAATGGCTAACTGTTAGTTAGGCCGCTCGTTGTGTGTGCAGCTGTATGAATGTCAGATGTTACGTATATTATATTCCCTGTCGAACTGTTGTGTATCCGAAAGCACAGATGGATTAAAAGTAACTGTCAAGAAGAAAGTCTTCGTGAAATTATATTCCAGTACCTGTGTTGGTCTTCTATAAAACAAGGTATTCAAGTATTATTCATATTATGTTAAGCCTTAGATACATCAATGAGCCTATACAGCATTCGCTTCATGGCAAATGGGGACTTGTACCGGTAGTAATTATGAACTAAACTCGAGATTTATTATCAGTTTCTGACATTGTAAAGTAATCTAACGAATCGAGCCATATACTTGAGAAGGCCAAGGTCACATGCAGATTTTTATCATGACGCCATCATATATAATTTACTATATGTGGAATAATCTCAAACCAAGTAACCAAATTTTTGGAGCAGTGGTGATGACATCATCATTTTGGTCATACACAAAACATCCGGAAAGTATCTTACGATTTTGGTTCAAAGAACTGTTCAAATTGACACACGCAAGTTCTCAACATGCAATTATTTGATCATATGCAGATACTATTCGTTTGCACAGATACAGGAAGATTTAATTAACAAAAATTCAATCGACATATATACTGTGGTAAGCATAATTGTGTTAAGAGAAAGGAGAGCGTACATGAACTATGCTGTTACTCATTTCAAATTGAGTTTAAATGTTGTTCGACAGTATGCGAAAGTCTCGACTGTGATCAACCGTATTACTGGTTCATCATTTGTGTCCGTATTGATTGTCCTCATTTATTTCGGATGCTGACCTGGTCTTAACAGGCACTCCGAAAAGAGGCAACTACCGATCACCTGATCGTAACTTGTAAAAAGATACATGCTAATAACATGGTATTGAACTGTTTGTTCACAAGACAGATTCCGTATGCTCCAGTTCACATTTTTACCTCAAATACTTGACCTTGTATAAGTCAAGAAAGAAGTTAAACAGTCAGTGAACAGAGGAATTATATACATATTTACGCGGTTTTACAAGAACAGTTCGCAAGAAATTTCTTGAATTACAACGACACAAGATTATCATTGGTAAACAGTCGAAATACACTGAACGTTGAAAGTTTCAGTAATAAAAAAATTGAATTCCTGGAAACGATAGTTTGGATGAAGTCAAATTGATACGTGAACATTGAGAAATAAACACTTGGAAGAAAGCAAGTGAATCTTATTTTAAAATTATGAACCAAAATTCTCAGAACATTCAAATATTCAAATTAGGAGAAATTTCTTGAAAGAAGACGATTACATCGAAATTCGAGTTTCATGACAGTGATGAACAATTCTTACATCAACCTTGAGAAAAAGTTTACATTCAATTATGAAGCTGAAATCATAACCAGATGTTACTGGTTAGTCAAAATCAAGATACGCAATTATTCGTTATCAAATTACGAACTTATTTGGCTACATTATCAAATTTGAGAAATATCAGTGCATGTTTCAACTTTAAGGATATCTGCTCACATTTTACTGCTTGAGAGGAATGGTTCAAAGACAACCCCGCATCTACATCTATTATGTCGTTTTAAAGATAAATAATTGCACGTCAAGTTAAAGTGCAAACGACGCGCACCATCCTAAACTCAGCGGAAGCCGAAATTGCAGTTACAGACTGCAAGTATTTAATATTTGTCGATATTAAGTGGATGGCATTCGCCACACACAACTTAAGAGATTAAACCTGTACTATTCCACATATCTAAATGACAAGGGAACACATTATCAGTTTTGATGTCCGCTATCAGGAGACATATTACACATGATAATACCAATTGATTACATAGGATATGTTTTGAAATTAGACGTAGTCTACACATTACAGTGCACAACTCTGGAACAGTAATTGTACTATCGTTCAAGCCAGGAGCAACAGTCTGTTGGGGACACAGCTTTTCTGTTATAAATCAACATCTACATAAATATTTCAGGTTTTCAACGACACAAACATCATATATCAGAACATTAGCTAGCATGTCGTCAAGACTTATTCTGAAGATACAATATATTTATTCAAAATTGGAAACTGAAACTCAGATCACTGTGCTGTGTGCCATTTGATCGTGCACGTCTTCAATTTCCATTCGTCTTCACAGATACAGCAAATACAGTTTCAACGGGAAATTAATTAATAAACTTTTGCGGTTCCATTTCTGTCAAATCGGAGGAGCGCGTTCATTGACAATTTTTATAAACGCTACATACCGAGAACTAATTGTGTATAGAATCAAGTACGACACACATATAGAATCGAAAATTTGACTTTGAAAGAATCGGTCTACAACGGAATTATATTTTATACCGATCAATAATCAATATAATTTCAGAGCTGCTGGAGTCTTAAAACACATACGTCAATTAAAGCATGATTTGTATACATGAAACTTTCTTAGGCCATGCTACAGCCAACAGTGGCCAGTCTACATTCAATTGATATTATTAAGCTAAAATCATGACCGGATTTTGCTTAGTGGCCCAGGCCGAGGTATTCAAGTCACGAAATCCATATATGCTTCATATTTAAAGGTATTTTATCGCATCTTACTGCTTTTGAGGAATTGCTCAAGGAAATAAAATCACCAAACCCGCAGATGCTTATTCATCCACGTCTATTATCTCAACCGTACTCAAATATGTCGAGACCAGAAAAAAAAATTCCGTTCAACGTGTTCAGGATAGGCGATAACTTTTCGAACAGTCGCCCGAATCGATGAGTGGATACAATGTTTGAGACCTCCTTTATATGGATGTGCAATTATTCCATCATTAACTCCACCTCAGTTATTTTCTGTATTGGAATATCGGATACTAGAGGACAATCTAACAAACTTCTGTGTTAACCATGGACAACAATTTATTTTACCAATCACAAATTAGAAATACACGACGTTGTTGAATTGAATGAAAACATACACGGATATGGTCGAGGAACTGTGTGATCAGAATGACATTTAAAAACGGCTAATACACCTGAAAGTTAAGAGATAATTTAATTTAATTTACATCGTCATAAATAAAAGAATTTCATGTTATTCTCACGTGAATCCAGCACGTGATTAAGGTTGTTCATGACTTCAATGATAGGAAACTAAGTGAATGGTGTTTATTTATTGTATTCGTTGGTGATGGTCATTTGATCTGTTGTATTTGTGCTAAATGTTAGTATACAGATCCTTACATATTGGTTTTAGACTATGAATGTGGTCTTACAAATTAGTTTTGATTTACTGCTTGATCATACGCAAAGGTTTGTCAATTGTGGTTATAATAAAGGTACAGAGGAAAACACACGTGATGTGAGGGTGCAGTGAGGTGTACTGGGGTAGAAGCAACTCCCCTGAGCGGATGTAACAGTACACTAGTATTGTACCAAGATAGGTGAAGGCAGTCAATATCATACCGACATATCATCATGGTACTGGAAGATGAGTTATGGATACTAACTTATATGGTTATTTCAGCAATTTTATAGGCACCAATGGGTAGATTAAAGCATGATGAGTTAGCTTCTCTACATACAGGTATGAGCGTTGGGCAATGATACCACATTACAACGGTTGATTGAAGAAGAAGATTTATCATGTTGGAGTGAAGAGTATTAGTTTATTAGAATATTTACGGAAATAGGATTGGTTAGGTGCTATTATGACATTGCTAGTTGAATGAATTATATTGTTGTATTATTGGTACAGCACTTAATAAATATCCCTTAAATTAGAATGTGATCAGCGACAGCCTCTACCTCACCTACAACTATTAAATGAGAATGCAAGATATATACAGAACCAGCGACAACGAGGATCGGCAACTGATACAGACGGCATGATACCGATTGATACTCTCGTCCACAACTCCGGGTTTTGACCTAGAGTGAGGACATTAGGGACTAATGGTATCATTAGTTGGACCGGCCCTCCCATAGGCCGGCCACATGACGCTCACCGTGGGTGTGAGCAGGAGGGCATGCCCATCAATAATTTTTTTTTTTTTGAGGGTTATTAACGGGAACCATAATGTCATGTTCAGCAATTGATACTTAGGTTGTCAGTGATGATATTGGTCATGCATAATGAATGTATATGAATTAAATGATAATATCATTTAATTTGTAGGGCGGGGGGCATAATGCCACATATCAGTCACTGACATATAGCAGACTGAGAAAGGCTGAAGGGAGCTTCCCTAAAACATGCACCGAAATGTACAATTATAGTGTGCACAGGGAAACTAGGGGAGCGTCAGGAAAAACGTCACTAAGGGAGTTAGACTTGGGCTGCCGTCCTGTTCGGACGCAGCATGTCTGGTGAGCAATGGCTAACTGTTAGTTAGGCCGCTCGTTGTGTGTGCAGCTGTATGAATGTCAGATGTTACGTATATTATATTCCCTGTCGAACTGTTGTGTATCCGAAAGCACAGATGGATTAAAAGTAACTGTCAAGAAGAAAGTCTTCGTGAAATTATATTCCAGTACCTGTGTTGGTCTTCTATAAAACAAGGTATTCAAGTATTATTCATATTATGTTAAGCCTTAGATACATCAATGAGCCTATACAGCATTCGCTTCATGGCAGTCTTGTTCTGTAGTGAGATGAGCCATACTTGCGCTTTGAATTTTCAACTGAATTTATTCGAGGAGCTTCAATCTTTTATGGGCATTCAAAAATACGGTCAGAGTGTTTTGTGTTCAGTAAGTTTCACGGGATGATAATGTACCTGTCACGAGTTATTATCAAAAATGTTTTCACATTGACCTCTTTCATGACCTCACAAATCATGAGGTGAGTACAATTCAGATAACCACGAGAAGTTAATGACCAGATGGACACAGTCGATAGGTTGACTGGTGCCCAATCAGCGAATATCTTTTATAAAAGTAACGCCAAAAATGTTGCCTGTCTTTTTCTTGAACTGTATACTATTAACACAGTGGTGTCCAACAGAAGTAGTAACAGCAGGAGCCAAGTTGGAACGCTCATTGTTATGGCGGTCTATGGTATAAATAAGCTAATTTTACTCCTTTTGTCAATATTGATCTTTAAGGTCACTCTTGTGGGAAATCACTATAATTAACTTTGGTTTTTATTTATCCTTGGAGTTATGTAGTTGTAATCCTTTCTGTATTTGTTCTTATGCTATTTGGTTGGCTACAGTCAAGTATTTCTATGTTTCTGTTGGCTGTGACTGCTGCCCACATGGAACTATTGTCTACCATATTTATTTACATAAGAACCGTGGTAACAATGAAACAGGACAGTGTGTTGTGTACTTCAACTAGAAGGATTCATCACGCTGTTTTAATACATTCATTCGTTCAATGGATCAAATTACCGCATCAGGGGTGCAACCCATAAAGTGCTCCGTTCTCCTCCTCCTAACTCAAATCTGAGTCTTGAGAAACTCAGCTCAGTGCACGAACTCCGTAGCACCGGCGAGGATCCTGAAATACTTTGGGTAGATTTTTAACTCGAAATTTTGCCCGGGCAGCGCTGTTAGGCTACTCTTTTTCGATTTCCAACTGCCAAGGGATTTTTTACGTGCGCAACAATATACACGGGCGTCCGATCTCACTACCCAGAGACCAGGGGAAATTTTATAACTAGAAGTCCACGAGAAAAAATCCCAGTCATTCTCTATTGATGATGACAAGAGCTATAAAAGTAAGATAGGCCAGGAAATGACGATAGAGAATGAAGGCTGCCTCTATGATGATAAGAGTTGCGAAAGTATGATATCAGAAAAGTCTCACTCCAGCAAGGAATAGGCCAAGGTGATGATATCAGAAAGTCCTCTCTCTAGCAAGAGGTATAATGAGTTGATGACATCAGACAGGTTCCATTCTAGCAAGAAGTACAATCAGCTGATATAAGAAAGGTCCCTCTCTAACAAGAAGTGTGAAGAGGTGATGACGTCAGAATGGTCCCTCTCTAACAAGAAGTGTGAAGAGGTGATGACGTCAGAATGGTCCCTCTCTAACAAGAAGTGTGAATAGGTGATGACATCAGAATGGTCCCTCTCTAACAAGAAGTGTGAAGAGGTGATGACGTCAGAAAGGTCCCTCTCTAACAAGAAGTGTGAAGAGGTGATGACGTCAGAAAGGTCCCTCTCTAACAAGAAGTTTGAAGAGGTGATGACATCAGAAAGGTCACTCTCTAACAAGAAGTTTGAAGAGGTGATGACATCAGAAAGGTCCCTCTCTAACAATAAATGTGAAGAGGTGATGACATCAGACAGGCCCCTCCCTACCAAGAAGTTTGAAGAGGTGATGACATCAGACAGGTCCCTCCCTACCAAGAAGTTTGAAGAGGTGATGACATCAGAAAGGTCCCTCTCTAACAATAAATGTGAAGAGGTGATGACATCAGACAGGTCCCTCCCTACCAAGAAGTTTGAAGAGGTGATGACATCAGAAAGGTCCCTCTCTAACAAGAAGTTTGAAGAGGTGATGACATCAGAAAGGTCCCTCTCTAACAATAAATGTGAAGAGGTGATGACGTCAGAAAGGTCCCTCTCTAACAAGAAGTTTGAAGAGGTGATGACATCAGAATGGTCCCTCTCTAACAATAAATGTGAAGAGGTGATGACGTCAGAAAGGTCCCTCTCTAACAAGAATTTTGAAGAGGTGATGACGTCAGAAAAGTCCCTCTCTAACAAGAAGTTTGAAGAGGTGATGACATCAGAAAGGTCCCTCTCTAACAAGAAGTGTGAAGAGGTAATGACGTCAGAAAGGTCCCTCTCTAACAAGAAGTGTGAAGAGGTGATGACATCAGAATGGTCCCTCTCTAACAATAAATGTGAAGAGGTGATGACGTCAGAAAGGTCCCTCTCTAACAAGAAGTTTGAAGAGGTGATGACATCAGAAAGGTCCCTCTCTAACAAAAAGTGTGAAGAGGTGATGACATCAGAAAGGTCCCTCTCTAACAAGAAGTTTGAAGAGGTGATGACGTCAGAAAGGTCCCTCTCTAACAAGAAGTTTGAAGAGGTGATGACATCAGAATGGTCCCTCTCTAACAAGAAGTGTGAAGAGGTGATGACATCAGAATGGTCCCTCTCTAACAATAAATGTGAAGAGGTGATGACGTCAGAATGGTCCCTCTCTAACAAGAAGTTTGAAGAGGTGATGACATCAGAAAGGTCCCTCTCTAACAAGAAGTGTGAAGAGGTGATGACGTCAGAAAGGTCCCTCTCTAACAAGAAGTTTGAAGAGGTGATGACATCAGAAAGGTCCCTCTCTAACAAGAAGTTTGAAGAGGTGATGACGTCAGAAAGGTCCCTCTCTAACAAGAAGTTTGAAGAGGTGATGACATCAGAAAGGTCTTTCTCTAACAAGAAGTTTGAAGAGGTGATGACGTCAGAAAGGTCCCTCTCTAACAAGAAGTGTGAAGAGGTGATGACATCAGAAAGGTCCCTCTCTAACAATAAATGTGAAGAGGTGATGACATCAGACACGTCCCTCCCTACCAAGAAGTTTGAAGAGGTGATGACATCAGAAAGGTCCCTCTCTAACAAGAAGTGTGAAGAGGTGATGACATCAGAATGGTCCCTCTCTAACAAGAAGTGTGAAGAGGTGATGACATCAGAAAGGTCCCTCTCTAACAATAAATGTGAAGAGGTGATGACGTCAGAAAGGTCCCTCTCTAACAAGAAGTTTGAAGAGGTGATGACATCAGACAGGTCCCTCCCTACCAAGAAGTTTGAAGAGGTGATGACATCAGAAAGGTCCCTCTCTAACAATAAATGTGAAGAGGTGATGACATCAGACAGGTCCCTCTCTAACAATAAATGTGAAGAGGTGATGACATCAGACAGGTCCCTCCCTACCAAGAAGTTTGAAGAGGTGATGACATCAGAAAGGTCCCTCTCTAACAAGAAGTGTGAAGAGGTGATGACATCAGAAAGGTCCCTCTCTAACAAGAAGTTTGAAGAGGTGATGACATCAGACAGGTCCCTCCCTACCAAGAAGTTTGAAGAGGTGATGACATCAGAAAGGTCCCTCTCTAACAAGAAGTGTGAAGAGGTGATGACATCAGAAAGGTCCCTCTCTAACAAGAAGTTTGAAGAGGTGATGACATCAGACAGGTCCCTCTCTAACAAGAAGTTTGAAGAGGTGATGACATCAGAATGGTCCCTCTCTAACAAGAAGTGTGAAGAGGTGATGACATCAGAATGGTCCCTCTCTAACAAGAAGTGTGAAGAGGTGATGACATCAGACAGGTCCCTCTCTAACAAGACGATAGGACCCTTTCTAGCAAGGAAACCTTCTTCTGCCTGTTATGTACCAACTCATGTCAGTCTTTTTAAAACATGTTCATGATTGGTTGAATTTTGCAGCTAAAGTTGTCTATGGAATGAGGCAGCCAATCACACTGAAGACATGTATGGTTGACAATGGTGGTACTATTCTTAGATTCCCTTATGGGCCCCAGTAACACACGGGCAAAGGAGTTTACCAAGCTGATCATGTCAGAAATGTCCCACTCCAACCTACCAAGCCCTCATATGGTCACCAGTAGGGACAAGAAAACGGGGAAGACCAAGAGAGACCCTGCGTAGAACCATCATCAGAGAAGGCTCATTCAATGGCCAAGTGAACATCCAGGATCTACAGCGGATAGCAGCGAACCGCCAGACATGGAGAGCCATGACTTCTGCCCTATGCGCCGACTTAGGCTCAAGAGGAAAGACTAACCCAAGAGTACATTGATCTGATATCCAAATAACCTCACTTCTTACAAAGAAGCATAATGAGCTGATATGAAGATAAGAATCTGCTTCAAGCTAGTAAATACACTGAGATGATATTAGTATAATGAGCCACATCACGAGGATTCTGCTGAGAATTATCATGCAAAGAGTTATGAAGAAAATACAACCCGAAATAGGAGAAGAACAATGTGGGTTTGTAGAAGGCAAGGGCACAGTAAATGCTGTGTATATACTGAGAACAGTAGTTGAACGTTCTATAAAAGTAAACAAAGATCTATATCTTTGCTTTATTGACTACACAAAGGGCTTTTGATAAAGTGAGACATGTCGACATGATAAGGATGATTGAAGACCTACAAATTGATGGGAAAGAAATTAGACTTGCAAAATACATATATTGGAAACAACAAGCTGCCATCAGAATTGATAATGATGTAGGTCAATATCAGCCTATTAAAAGAGGTGTGAGACAGGGATGTGTAATGTCTCCAGATCTTTTTTCCCTGTACAGTGAAAATATTTTCAGAAATATAGAAGATATGGAAGGAATCAACATTGGGGGACGATACATCAGTAACATTAGATATGCAGATGGTACAGTCTTGTTTGCAGACAATGAACAGGACCTGCAACATTTAGTAGATGCGGTTGTTGCACACAGTGAACAACTAGGGTTAGAACTGAATATTAAGAAGACACAGATTATGGTCGTCACTGGGAAGAAGGAAATACCACAATGTGATATACGAGTAAATGGGCATATTCTTAAGCAAGTGAATCGATACAGTTATCTCGGAACAGTCATAACATCTGATGGGAGATGCCTTGAAGAGATTAGAACAAGAATTGCCATTGCGAAGGTAGCCTTTTGCAAGATGAAAAACATACTGACCAATAAAAAGATATCAATTGAAACGAGAAAAAGAGTGTTGAAGTGCTACATAGAACCTATACTTTTGTATGGATGTGAAGCGTGGACAATAAGCAGTCAAGCTGAAAAACAGCTGATGGCTGTGGAAATGTGGTTTATGAGGAAAATGCAAAGAATACCATGAACAGACAGAAAAACCAATGAACAAGTCCTTCAAGAAACAAATGAAGATCGTAAACTGATTAGAGTCATTAGACGTAGACAGTCAAAATTTTTTGGGCATGTTATGAGAAGAAATGAATTGGAGAACTTGGTGACGACTGGCAAGATCGAAGGGAAGAGACCAAGGGGAAGACCGAGAAGTAAATACCTGGATGGCTTGGCCACATGGCATGGTCGAGACAGGAACACAGAGCTGATCCACGATTCTGGTGATCTAGTGAGATGGCAGAACATGACCGCCCACGCTTATCGGCATGGCACATGATGGATGGATGGATGGATGGATGCTTAAAATATTAATCTGTGGTCAGATTTCTTTATTATGCTTAACTAAATGTAAGACATCACATATGACAAGCTGATTGACACACATTATCAATAGCCAATCACACATGACATGTTGACTGATACACATGGAGAACCGTTAATCACACATGACATGTTGACTGAAACACATGGAGAACCGTTAATCACACATGACATGTTGACTGATACACATGGATAATCATTAATCACACATATGTTTACTGATACACATGATATGTTGACCGATAAACATGACATGTTGACTGATACACATTATCAACAGTCAATCACACCTGACATGTTGATTGATACACTGAAAGAATAGTCAATGACACATGACACAATTCATAAAAACAATTTTGTTGCGTATCCCTTACGGGACGTTGCAGTCAACACCAGCATTTTCAGCTGCTGTTGATGTACTAGGCAAGTGTTACGTTCAGTAGTTTGCCATTGGTTTCTGAACGACCGACCCCTATACCTTTCTCGAAAAAACCAGCACCGCTGTGTTTCGAACCCGGGTATGCAGGCTCACAAACCGCGTTCGCAAGCCCGAAGATTAGTCAATCACACATGATGCATTGTTTGGGACACAAAGACTTAATGCTTTAACTGATTCATCATCTTTAAGAGCCTTGCCAAGTGGCAAACGAACTAACGAACGAACAAAATTTATTTTAAAAGGGTAACAAATTGGGCACGCAGGCCCGTCTTACATTCGGCCCTTTCGATCACTCATCTTTCATTCATCAAATGTGCATGTTACATTTACACAGGGGGAAAAAAACATTGTCAAATGGATTTTGTAAGCATAAACAATGCATATTACGCATGGTACATTCACATGGGAAAAAAAACATTGTCAAATGAAAGTTGTAAACATAAACAGTGCATATTGCAATGTTGTGAGACACATCCCCCATCCACCCTCACACCACGCAGCCACCCAGACATCCCTCAGCCACCCACACATACCTCCACGCACTCACACAGACTCAGGCAAACATACATGCCGCCACCCACCCACTGATCCCCCACCAACACACATTTCCCCACCCACACATACATCCCCCACCCATCCCATAACTGACACGCACACACTCACCCACATATTCTCCACCACCCACCCACTACACATTCCCCCACCTATACACACATCCCCATCCACAAACACATCTCCCCACCTGCCCACACATATCCCCCACCCATAAACACCCCAAAAACACACCCTCCCACCCACACACACCCCACCACCCACATATATCCCACCCACACACATCTGCCGCTCACACACATCTTCCCACAAACACACACATCCTCCAACCATACACTCCTCTCTCACACACATCCACCCACTCACGTACTCATCTATCAACCACTCACACCCACACATCACCCACCCGCCCATCAACACATGCATCTCTCATCTACCCTCCCTCCCACCCACACACACCCCAACCACCCAGCCAAACACACATCCCCCATCCTCACATACATCCACACCTGCACATCCCACACCTCCCGCACCTCTCCCCTCACGCACAAAACTCCACCCATAAACATATCCCCCCCCACACACACATCCCCCACATGCATTCCTCATACACATCCCCACCCACACATTTCTCACCCACTCACACATCCCCCACCTACAAACATCCTCACCACCCACATATACATCCTCCACCCACTCACACTTACCCCATCCACACT
The DNA here is from genome assembly GCA_014155875.1 of Cepaea nemoralis. Lineage (NCBI taxonomy): Eukaryota > Metazoa > Mollusca > Gastropoda > Stylommatophora > Helicidae > Cepaea > Cepaea nemoralis. Next base: position 13,613 of record JACEFZ010016963.1, on the reverse strand, counting down.
TACCCCATCCACACTCACACACTCCCATCCACACAGACATATCCTATTCACAGACACCTCCTCCCCACACTCATCCCCCACACCCATTACACACCCATCCCCCAACCCACACAATCTCCTACACACCCATTCACGCACCCAAATACACATTCCCTACCCACACCCCCCAACCCACCAACACCCACATACTTCCAGTAATCCTCCCAAATATCCCCCACACACACACACACATCCCTCACACACACATACACTCATCCCCCACACCTATTACACACCCATCCCCCAACCCACACAATCTCCTACACACCCATTCACCCACCCAAATACACATTCCCTACCCACACCCCCCAACACCCAAATCATCATGTCATTGGCACCTTTCCGTCTTGACAGACGATAGTTTGGTACATTGTGCTTTAAAAAGGCTTAATAACTACGATCCATGGCGGTGGCGAGTGTGGCTGGTAAGGCCAATTCTTGCTGCGATTCCGAGACCGGTTAAGACCAGGGATGGAGTTATTGCCTCTCCATAGCACAAAGCCTGGGCTAAAATAAAGAAACCATGTGTTGCCCATGCAGCATGATCCCTCTCTCGGCCTGCCTAGTTCACTCCAGAGGAAAGTTGACACCCATAATCTGGAACAAGACAAGCTGCAGAAGCTGCCGGATCAGCAAAGCAATGCTCTAACTGTCCGCCTGTCGGAGCTTCTATCCTAGACCAGCTTCCAACCAAGGCTTAGGGCCTGGTCTGCCCTGCCATGACTTATTTTGTCTTTGGGTTGCATTTCTTCGCACCAGGATAAGGCTAGTACCCTCCCAATTGCGCTCTTCCGCCCGAAGCCGTTGGCACAATGTGGGGTGTCAGGTTTGGTAAGCGCCGCCCAACATTCGGCGCTGACAGAAAGCAGGTAGTACCGTCTACTGTCATACGGTAGATCAGTCATATCTGACTAAGACCTGACTTATACCCCAACACCCACATACTTCCAGTAATCCTCCCAAATATCCCCCACACACACACACACATCCCTCACACACACATACATCCCCCACCGACTACACATCCCTTCACCCATCCACACATCACCCATCAACCCATACACATCCTACACATACACATTCCCCACACACATCCCTCACATACACAGCCACACAAACATCCTCACATCTACACACATGCATGATCACTGAAACTAATAAGAACAAACTCCCACACTTTACACACAGTTGAGACACTGATGAGTGTCGTTAGCATTCTTGCAAAAATTGTAAGAAGTGGAAAAAAAATTGTACATATACATTGTGTAGCATAAAAATTAGTGATGCAATTCAACTCTCTCTATCTCTCTCTCTCTCTCTCTCTCTGTCTCTCTCTCTCTCTCTCTCTTTCTCTCTGTCTCTCTCTCTCTCCCTGTCTCTCTCTCTCTCTCTCACTAACTCTCTCACTCACATCACAGTAATGTTATATTATACATGATAAAATCAAGTGGCATACAAAATGATAATATGAAAGATGAGAATACAGACAAGTTAGATCAAGTTCATTAACACATAATATTTGTGTGCCTGGACAAGAGGGTTTCAAGAATCTTCATTCATTGTTTTCTTCTATCTCTCCTTCCATCATTCTTTCCTGTTGTCAAAACATGTTCCTGGTTTTCTCTTCTCAAGAGGCCAAAGAAATTCCATGATTGCCTCTTTTTGATGTGTGTGGTAAGTTCTTTCTGTATTTGCCTTTTTCAAAACATTTAGTTTTCTAATTTTTGTCTATCCAAAGAATTTTCTGCATTCTGTAAAATAAAAATCTCAGAGGCCTCAAATTGCTGCTTCGTTCTAATTGGACAAGAATCACATGCATATGTTAAAGATAGCTCAATGTAATTAGCTAAAACTCTGACAGGATTTTGACAGCACAAGAACTAAGTCAACATTCTAATCACCTTGTCAGTACAACTTTCAATGTATCTCCACCAAAGATAAGTGTGCTAACATAAAAACTATACCCGATATTTTCACAGCAACTTTCACTAAAATCATAAGTTTTTGCTACTGGCAGACATAATCAGAGAAGACTAAAGAAGCAATATTTGCATACCAAACTGTGTTGGTCACTTATCTCATAAATAACTGCATTGAAACACGCTGTGGAAGACAGAAGTAAACATTCTAGCCTGAACATGGGGGTGCTGGATGTTTGGGCAAGTAGTCTGTATCCTAAGCTTGGAAAATCCTCCCATCAGACACTAGCCTGGAGACTCTTCCCATCATACAATAGCCTGGAGACTCCTCCTATCAGACACCGGCCTGGAAACTCCTCCCATCAGACACCAGCCTAGAAACTCCTCCCATCAGACACCAGCCTGGAAACTCCTCCCATCAGACACCAGCCTGGAAAGTCCTTCCATCAGACACTAGCGCCTAAACTCCTCCCATCAGACACCAGCTTGGAAAATCTTCCCATCAGACATCAGCCTGGAAACTCCTCCCATCAGACACCAGCCTGGAAACTCCTCCCATCAGACACCAGCCTGGAAACTCCTCCCATCAGATATCAGCCTGGAAACTCCTCCCATCAGACATCAGCCTGGAAACTCCTCCCATCAGACACCAGCCTGGAAACTCCTCCCATCAGACACCAGCCTGGAAACTCCTCCCATCAGACACCAGCCTGGAAACTCCTCCCATCAGACACCAGCCTGGAAACTCATCCCATCAGACACCAGCCTGGAAACTCCTCCCATCAGACACCAGCTTGGAAAATCCTCCCATCAGACACTAGCCTGGAGACTCTTCCCATCATACATCAGCCTGGAGACTCCTCCAATCAGACACCAGCCTGGAGACTCCTCCGATCAGACACCGGCCTGGAAACTCCTCCCATCAGACACCAGCCTGGAAAGTCCTTCCATCAGACACTAGCGTTGAAACTCCTCCCATCAGACACCAGCTTGGAAAATCTTCCCATCAGACATCAGCCTGGAAACTCCTCCCATCAGACACCAGCCTGGAAACTCCTCCCATCAGACACCAGCCTGGAAACTCCTCCCATCATACACCAGCCTGGAAAGTCCTCCCATCAGACACCAGCCTGGAAAATCCTCCCATCAGACACCAGACTAGAAACTCCTCCCATCAGACATCAGTCTGGAAACTCCTCCCATCAGACATCAGCTTGGAAAATCTTCCCATCAGACATCAGTCTGGAAACTCCTCCCATCAGACATCAGTCTGGAAACTCCTCCCATCAGACCCCAGCTTGGAAAATCTTCCCGTCAGACACCAGTCTGGAAACTCCTCCCATCAGACACCGGCCTGGAAACTCCTCCCATCAGACATCAGTCTGGAAACTCCTCCCATCAGACATCAGTCTGGAAACTCCTCCCATCAGACACCAGCCTGGAAACTCCTCCCATCAGACACCAGCCTGGAAACTCCTCCCATCAGACACCAGCCTGGAAACTCCTCCCATCAGACACCAGCCTGGAAACTCATCCCATCAGACACCAGCCTGGAAACTCCTCCCATCAGACACCAGCTTGGAAAATCCTCCCATCAGACACTAGCCTGGAGACTCTTCCCATCATACATCAGCCTGGAGACTCCTCCAATCAGACACCAGCCTGGAGACTCCTCCGATCAGACACCGGCCTGGAAACTCCTCCCATCAGACACCAGCCTGGAAAGTCCTTCCATCAGACACTAGCGTTGAAACTCCTCCCATCAGACACCAGCTTGGAAAATCTTCCCATCAGACATCAGCCTGGAAACTCCTCCCATCAGACACCAGCCTGGAAACTCCTCCCATCAGACACCAGCCTGGAAACTCCTCCCATCATACACCAGCCTGGAAAGTCCTCCCATCAGACACCAGCCTGGAAAATCCTCCCATCAGACACCAGACTAGAAACTCCTCCCATCAGACATCAGTCTGGAAACTCCTCCCATCAGACATCAGCTTGGAAAATCTTCCCATCAGACATCAGTCTGGAAACTCCTCCCATCAGACATCAGTCTGGAAACTCCTCCCATCAGACCCCAGCTTGGAAAATCTTCCCGTCAGACACCAGTCTGGAAACTCCTCCCATCAGACACCGGCCTGGAAACTCCTCCCATCAGACACCAGCTTGGAAAATCCTCCCATCAGACACTAGCCTGGAGACTCTTCCCATCATACATCAGCCTGGAGACTCCTCCAATCAGACACCAGCCTGGAGACTCCTCCGATCAGACACCGGCCTGGAAACTCCTCCCATCAGACACCAGCCTGGAAAGTCCTTCCATCAGACACTAGCGTTGAAACTCCTCCCATCAGACACCAGCTTGGAAAATCTTCCCATCAGACATCAGCCTGGAAACTCCTCCCATCAGACACCAGCCTGGAAACTCCTCCCATCAGACACCAGCCTGGAAACTCCTCCCATCATACACCAGCCTGGAAAGTCCTCCCATCAGACACCAGCCTGGAAAATCCTCCCATCAGACACCAGACTAGAAACTCCTCCCATCAGACATCAGTCTGGAAACTCCTCCCATCAGACATCAGCTTGGAAAATCTTCCCATCAGACATCAGTCTGGAAACTCCTCCCATCAGACATCAGTCTGGAAACTCCTCCCATCAGACCCCAGCTTGGAAAATCTTCCCGTCAGACACCAGTCTGGAAACTCCTCCCATCAGACACCGGCCTGGAAACTCCTCCCATCAGACATCAGTCTGGAAACTCCTCCCATCAGACATCAGTCTGGAAACTCCTCCCATCAGACACCAGCAAATGTCTGTGTATGACGGGGCCCATGAGGGAGGCAAAGTATAGTCAGACTGTACCCAGCAGGCATGTTGCCAGAGGTGACTACGGAGGGTTGGTGTGGGACTTGGCACCTCATCCCAGTGAAGACTTCTACTACCAAATCCAGCCAATCATGGACAAGTGGACACAGGGCTGGTCATGAGTTGGCTGAGGTCACATGCTCCATTGGGAGATGGGAGGGGGAGGAGAAGAAGTGGAAGACACCAGCAATGGTACATGTGCATTCACTGTAGTTTTATTTTATACAGGTACATCTATTGTATGTATGTACACGTAAACATCTAATGTATGTATATGTATGTAAACATCTAATGTATGTATATGTATGTAAACATCTAATGTATGTATATGTATGTAAACATCTAATCAATGTATATGTATGTAAACATCTAATCTATGTATATGTATGTAAACATCTAATGTATGTATATGTATGTAAACATCTAATGTATGTATATGTATGTAAACATATAATCTATGTATATGTATGTAAACATCTAATGTATGTATATGTATGCAAACATCTAATGTATGTATATGTATGTAAACATCTAATGTATGTACATGTATGTAAACATCTAATGTATGTATATGTATGTAAACATCTAATGTATGTATATGTATGTAAACATCTAATGTATGTATATATGTAAACATCTAATGTATGTATATGTATGTAAACATCTAATGTATGTATATGTATGTAAACATCTAATCTATGTATATGTATGTAAACATCTAATGTATATATGTATGTAAACATCTAATGTATGTATATGTATGTAAACATCTAATGTATGTATATGTATGTAAACATCTAATGTATGTATATGTATGTAAACATCTAATGTATGTATATGTATGTAAACATCTAATGTATGTATATATGAAAACATCTAATGTATGTATATGTATGTAAACATCTAATGTATGTATATGTATGTAAACATCTAATGTATGTATATGTATGTAAACATCTAATGTATGTATATGTATGTAAACATCTAATGTATGTATATGTATGTAAACATCTAATGTATGTATATGTATGTAAACATCTAATGTATGTATATGTATGTAAACATCTAATGTATGTATATGTATGTAAACATCTAATGTATGTATATGTATGTAAACATCTAATGTATGTATATGTGTGTAAACATCTAATCTATGTATATGTATGTAAACATCTAATGTATGTATATGTATATAGAGGCACATCTAATGTATGTATATGTATGTAAGCATCTAATCTATGTATATGTATGTAAACATCTAATGTATGTATATGTATGTAAACATCTAATCTATGTATATGTATGTAAACATCTAATGTATGTATATGTATGTAAACATCTAATGTATGTATATGTATATAGAGGCACATCTAATGTATGTATATGTATGTAAACATCTAATGTATGTATATGTATGTAAACATCTAATGTATGTATATGTATGTAAACATCTAATCTATGTATATGTATGTAAACATCTAATCTATGTATATGTATATAGAGGCACATCTAATGTATGTGAATCAATCAATCAATCATGTGCCATGCTGGAAAGCGTGTAATGTATGTACATGTATGTAAACATCTAATGTACGTACATGTTATCTAAACATTTAATTATGTACATGAATGTAAACATCTAATGTTTGTACATGTATTTAAACATCAAATGTATGTATATGTATGTAAACATCTAATATATGTACATGTATGTAAGCATCTAATGTATGTACATATATTAAATATCTAATGTATGTATATGTATGTAAACATCTAGTGTAAGTAAACATCTAATGTATGTACATGAATGTAAGCATCTAATGTATATGTATGTAAACATCTAATATATGTACATATATGTAAACATCTAATGTATTACATGTATGTAAACATCTAATTTATGTATATGTATATAGAGGCACGTCTAATGTATGTAAACATTTAATGTTTGTACATGTATTTAAACAACTCATGTATGTTCATATGTGTAAATATCTAATGTATGTAAGTGTGTGTAAACATTTAATGTATGTATGTAAACATCTAATGTATGCACATATATGTAAATATCTAATGTATGTAAGTGTGTGTAAACATCTAATGTATGTATATGTATGTAAGCATCTAATGTATGTATATGTAAGTAAGCATCTAATGTATGTAAACATCTAATGTTTGTACATGTATTTAAACATCTAATGTTTGTACATGTATTTAAACATCTAATGTATGTTCACATATGTAAACATCTAAAGTATGTATATGTATGTAAACATCTAATGTATATATGTAAACATCCAATTATGTATGTAAACATCTAATGTATGTACATATATTAAACATCTAATGTATGTATATGTATGTAAACATCTAGTGTATGTACATGTATGTAAACATCTAATGTATGTATATGTATGTAAACATCTAAAGTATGTATATGTATGTAAACATCTAATGTATATATGTAAACATCTAATTATGTATGTAAACATCTAATGTATGTACATATATTAAACATATAATGTATCTATATGTATGTAAACATCTAGTGTATGTACATGTATGTAAACATCTAATGTATGTACATGAATGTAAGCATCTAATGTATGTACATATATGTAAACATCTAATTTATGTACATGTATATAGAGGCACATCTAATGTATGTACATGTATGTAAACATGTACTATTTGTACATGTATTTAAACATCAAATGTATGTTCATATATGTAAATATCTAATTATGTATATAAACATCTAATGTATGTATGTAAACATCTAATGTATGTATGTAAACATCTAATGTATGTACATGTATGTAAACATCTGATGTACATATGTAAACATCTAATGTATGTATATGTATGTAAACATCTAATGTATGTACATGTATTGAAACATCTAAAGCATGTTCATATAAGTAAACATCTAATGTATGTATATGTATGTAAAAATCTAACGTATGTATGTAAATATCTAATGTATGTATGTAAACATCTAATGTATGTATGTAAACATCTAATGTATGTAAACAATGTGTGTAAAAATTTTCTGGGGTCTTCATGCGGAAGTGGTCAAGACACCTGCCTCGAGCTACGCATGGCATGGGTTCACTGTCAGATTCCACCACGCAGTTCATGGGTGCAGTGTTTTGGAGACCCCTGTGGGTCATTGCTTTCAGCAGGACACTCAGCGGTCAGGTCAAGCCATATATTGTACAACCTGGTACAACAAAAGTGGACCCTATTGCCTGTAACTCTGACACTCAGCGGTCAGGTCAAGCCATATGTTGTACAACCTGGTACAATAGAGTGGACCCTATTGCCTGTAACTCTGATACTCAGCGGTCAGGTCAAGCCATATGTTGTACAACCTGGTACAATAGAGTGGACCCTATTGCCTGTAACTCTGACACTCTGCAATCAGGTCAAGCCACATGGTGTACAACCTGGTACAATAGAGTGGACCCTATTGTCTGTAACTCTGACAACAAATATCCTCTTGCTCTATTTGAGAGGCTGAAGTATAACCAATTATTGAACTTGTAATTATTGGAGGTGTGTTGGATTGGGCTTGTCGTAGTTACTGAACTCAACATCTCTGCAAGGCTGTTTGACTGATTAGTTGGTTGGCTGATCGGGTAAGAATGTCTTGAAGACTGAGCTGTAATGTCTGATGATGTGATCTCCTGGGCATTAGAGCTTTGGTAGTGAGATTGGTGTAAAAATACTTTCCTTGGAACTCAGTACCAAAGGCACACCACACATGATACAGAAACTGATGCTCATTCAATGTAAGGAGACTGTTTGTGCTGATCTGTGCTGTCCTGACCATAATGTTTATGTTATAATGTCCAGTAATCATGTCTGGCAATAAATCACACTTTCATGAGTAATGAACATCCCAATCACACAGGAAGTGAACAAGATGTGACTAATGACTATCTTGTACCATAGACAGCACAGTCAGAAAACCAATCAATAACATAGGAAAACAATGCCTGGTCAATGATCCATTACATAAATAAAGTATGGGGAAACAAATTTCAACTACGCAGAAAACTGGAAACTACGCACAAGCAGTTCTGGAAAGGCCTTGAAATAACATAATAAGATGTCTTAAGACTTAGCCGGAGAACTGGTGCCAGCTTTATGCCGTGTTTTTACTGATTTATTATTAATTTTCTTAGCCATTATTCTAATAATTTGTATTCACTTCCCCAACATTTACGTGGTCTGTGATTTACGTTCGTCTGGTCTGAAGCCCTTGTCAAGTGTGTGCGTGTGTTTGTGTGTGTGTTGTTACTCCGCCGGCTCTTATCATATCGTGTTGTTTTGTTTCATGCGATGCCAGCTCAGCTGACTGGAGCTCTACTCTTCATGGCAGTCTCATCTCTACACGGCAGAAGAAAATGTTAGCTTGCGTGTTTTTAACAAAGCCTTTTCAAAGATGAGTACTATTTCCGGATTTCTGTAAATCAGACAATCGTGACAATCTGAAGAAAGATTTCTACTTGTAGGTATAATAATGATTAATTAAATGGGACACATTTCAGATTTCTCGAAGTGGTGAAGTTTTATTTATGAAGCAGACGATCTTATTGGGCAGCATCTCAAAAGATCAATTTTCACATGTTTACATCTTAAATACATAGGCCTACACATGTATAAACGGGGTCACACGGGTTTTTTTTTTCCTTTACGTTCTTACCTGCTGCCCTGCACAGGACCCCCAACGTTGACATCAAACACAAGAGAGGGACTGAATGGAAGACCCATCGAGTCGACTCCATGTCGTCTCCGTGTCGTCATGTATTTGTATCTATCTGTTGATTACAACCAGCCCGTGTCATACCAGCCAGTATCTTCTTAATTATCATAATCCAATCCATCCACATGCCAGTAAATTCAACGCAGGTTAGAAAATCTTTTCTAGGGTCAGCATTAAGTTTAACTTTCTCTGGGAAACATTTCGCATTACTCCGAACCACACACGAGGATCACACGGCACACTCGCACAGGCACAACAACACATCACTGGCTTGGGACAACTTCGACTGCCCTCGGCACTAGGGCTCGGCAACTTCCGACAGTCCCAGTTCTGTAGTCATGCCGTGACTGTCACCAACAAATGAATCTACAAGACCTTTTGTTGATCTGGAGCAATCCCGGCGAGCTGTCTACGGTAAACTTCCTAAATTGTGGAGAGCCGGGTTCAACTTAAGAGGTGCAGACTGGTTACCTGTTACCTACACACAGGTGTACAGGTGATTATCTTTCCAGTGTTTGTTTTTTTGTCTAGTCGCTCCACATCTCTTATTATCTGATATTTGAATCATAAGTAACTGTTAGTCTGTCGCAGTCACTAAATAATGGCTATGTCTGTTTTTGAAGAGTTCATGTAAATATTAATTAGTCATCTCTAACTGCCCGCATCTAAAACGAATGAGCGTCTCTGCCTTCTTTCTGTTTGTTAATGGCACTAAAGGAACATTGTTGAATAACTAACATTCCACAATACAACTGAATTCAATTGCCATATATACATCAAGCACTTAAAATGTGTTTGGGTTTGCAGATAATCCCCTTCTTCTTACGACTCCAGTACGCGCCTTGAGGCTTAGTGGATATATATTTTATGGTGCTGGTCCAGTATTTTAATATGCCAGTGGGAACTCTGTGGGTGATGTGGTCAGTATTACACCGGTCGCTTTTACTTCCCACAACAGTTCCCGGTACTCATTATAGGCGGGATGGGTGCTTTACAAATCAGCCTGGATGGGATTCGAATACATAACTATCGGGTAGGCAGACCAGTATGCTAGCTACTGCACTACCGCAACTGCCTTAACGATATTACAATACAAAATAACGTATTCCACTACCCAATAACAGAACAGTATTTTCTCTGATAACTGATCCACGCAGCAGGACACTTTTTTTATGTGTCGAATCTGTGTAAAATGTCTATAAACGTAATTGCTGTCGCGCTTATGTGTCGACGTCTGCAAATGTGGCTGTAAAAAAACGCGGCTTTCGAGCGGGAAAACACTGAGAGAAACAGTTTGCTGTTACTGTGAAGCTGTTCCAGGTTTGGCCCGTTTTAGGCTTGGGTGCACATTTCTGTCGCAGTCTCTTTCTGTTGCAGATGAAAGACATCGGCGATGTGACTCTTATATTTCCTGGCGACACAGATAAGCCATTCGATTGGCTGCGACTTGTGAGAGGCAAGAATGCCGTTCCTCATATCTGCGCCCAAGTGGGCTGTTAGCGTATGTTGAACGAGAACGGACGTGGTGAAGTTGCTATTCTATTCGCATGTATTGCCGATAAGGTCAATGTTAGCCCCATGGCCCACACTGTCGTAGGAGTGTGAAGTGATAGGAGTTCGCTTATATTAGGTTATCTGTATCATGGGATGAAGTGAACAGTTCCTTTCCTCGCTCTAATTTGTTTTCACATCCCAGAGAAATCACATGTTATCATGGTGCTAGGTTTGAACAATCCCTTAAGCTGTCCAACAATCTCAGGAACGTAGGCTATCGGTGCTTGTCTGCCGGCCGATGATTGTGTGTTCGAATCTCTGAGAGAAAGGTTTCACTCACTCACTTGGGCTTCCGGGTTGACCCATTCTAAAATGGGCACCAATCATTTTATGGGAAATAAAGGCGTCTGGTGTGATGTTCATCTCACCAACGATAGAGTGCTGATTTGTGTAAAAATATGGGGTTCTCACTAAATACACAATACGTTTTTTTTTTTTTTTTCGATTGTGAAAGATTGATGTAGCGATGTTCAGATACTTCATTATGATCAATCCTTTTCTCCATCTCTTCACGTGACGCATCTTGGGAAGACACTAGCCTGGCTGCCTAAGGATGGGTCGACCACAATCTCCTCTAGGGTGAAAGCTGCCCAATTTGCAGTCCCCGAGATGGCCAGACAACTCAGCAGTTCCCCACGACCATGGCAAACAACAAGCATCTAGGACTTGCCCTTGACCCTTGCAGAGCTCACGGACATTGTGTGTTGATGCCTAGCGGGTTTTAACCATGTCATCGTCGGCCACAGGTGGGCCACTCGAAGCCACAACAGGCACAGGTTGAGTGCAGCTGAGTCTAGAACTCACATCACGGCACTCGGGACATTCCCATAAGTGTGCCGTCCTCATCTTCAACAACCAGCGAAGAGCCCAGAGACAAATGGTACCTATTGCAGTCTGACAGTGTGTCTGTCTGGCTTTTGCTCGGAGCACTCAGTATCGGCCAGATCCTCAGTTCACTCCCTGCCACGTCAATCTTTCCAGGCCACGATGATGTATCTGTCACACACACACACAAACACAATAGAACAAAAAAACCCGGGAAGGTTAACCCGGTCAACAAATGCCCGCAGAAGTCGGATGTGTCGGCCTAACGTCGCAAGAACGCAGCTCTGCTGTAAACAGGCACAACGCAATCACATCCGAAAAAAAAAAAACTCCGGATGAACGAAGAAGAAGAACAAAAACAAATAAGAACAACAACAACAACAACAACAACAACAACGGCAATGGCGAAATCTGTCAGAACAGAGCAAGAACAATAAGAATATAACAATACCAACATCTATTAAGAGATCGTTGACTGCCACCCGCATATTGGCCTATGACATCCCCCATATAAAAATGCAAAACTTGAGCTATGCCGATGGTAGCACAGCTACTGTATATACTTGTATTCTGCCAAGAGTTTTTCTAAGGTGAATGATCTCAGTTGCTTACATTTTCTACTCTAGTTTACCATTTGATGCCCAAGATCCACATGTTACAAAGTTAGTTAAAGTTAGTTGCATTTCTTTACAGTACGTCATAGTCAACTCCGGCATTTTTTGGTTTGTGATTATTTGCCAAGTTTACGCTTAGTAGTTTGCCATTAGTTTATGAACCACCGGCACTCATACTTTGTGTGAAACATTAACGCACCTTGGTCTTCTGCCAAATGGCTCGCAGCTGTGTGCCGAACGCAGTGTACGGGATTAGGAATTGCGCCTGCAACTCCTTCGTTACAGAGCCCCTCATGTAGCCTATTACACACAAAAAAAAACAACTATAAATTGTGAATATGTGCTTTGAGAAAGCATGATTAAAAGCAACAAAAACACAATTTTTACCAAAAGTAATCAATATTAAAACAAAACATGAGGGAGACACGGCAGTCACAGGGAAGAGCAAAAAGAGTTAATGAAAATAAATACGTAGGCCACCACTATACCAACAAGGCATTTTTGTTTTATGAATAACTAGCTGACCCTGCCCGGCTTCGCCCAGACCCTGGTTGGGAGCATCTCATTTAATTCATATAAGTAGTCATATAAATTCCCGTTCCCGTTACCGACTATCTGTCTGTCTGTCTGTCTGTCTGTCTGTCTGTCTGTCTGTCTGTCTGTCTGTCTGTCTGTCTGCCTGCCTGTCTGTCTATCTGTCTGTCTGTCTGTCTGTCTGTCTGTCTCTCCCTCTCTGTCTGTCTGCCTGTCTGGGAGGAGGTAGAGGGAGGAGGAGGAGGGAGGAAAAGGGAGGAGGGAGGAGGAGAGAGGAGGAGGAGGGAGGAGAAAGGAGGAGGAGGAAGAGGGAGGAGGAGGGAGGAGAAGGAGAGGGAGGAGGAGGAAGGAGGAGGGGGGAGGAGGGGAGGAGGAGGGAGGAAGAAGGGAGGAGGAGGGAGAAGGAGGGATGAGGGAGGAGGAGGGAGGAGGAGGAAGAGGGAGGAGGAGGAATGTGAAGGGAGGAGGAGGGAGAGGGGGGAAAAGGGG
>JACEFZ010016962.1:0-41974 GCA_014155875.1 Cepaea nemoralis | reverse complement strand
CCGGTTCAAATTTTAAACGAAGCTAGCAAAACCCACATCTTCTCTTCAAGGAACGTGGCTGCAGAATCCATGTTGGTTTTTTCCCCAAGTAAAATAAATCCATGTTGGTCATGTCATTGTAAACAGAATCACATTTGGGTCAGTTCATTGAAACAAAAAATCACATGTTGGTCATGTTTTTGTAAACAAAATCACATTTTGGGTCTTTGTCCATGTAAACAGAACACTTTTGGGTCAGTGTCCTGAAAAACCAAAATAACTGTTGGTCAGTGTCCACGTAAAAAAGAATCCCCATGTTGGTCGTGTCCACGTAAACAAAATCACATTTTGGTCAGTGCCCACATAAAAAAGTCCCCCTTGTCATTCCACAAAAAACAGAATCACATTTTGGGTCAGTGTCCACATAAAACAAAATCAATGTTGGTCATGTCCCTAAAAAAAAACACATTTTGGTCAGTGCCCCTGTAAAACAGAATAAAATGTTAGTCAGTGTCCAATAAAACAAAATCAATTTTGGGTCAGTGCCATGTAAAAAGAATCACATTTTGGGTCGTGTCCTGTAAAACAGAATCACATTTGGGTCAGGTCCATGTAAACAGAATCATTTGGGTCGTGTATCCATTAAACAGAATCACATGTTGGTCGTGCCCTGTAAACGAACCCAAATGTTAGTCGGTCCGTAAAACAGATATCACATTTTCAGTATTATGTAAAACGAATCATATGTTGGTCATGGTCCATGAAAACGAATCACTGTTGGTCTGTCCATGTAACAAAATCACATGTTTCGTGTCCAAAAAAACAAAACATGTTGGTCTGTCCACAAAAAACAAATCACATTTTGGGTCATGTCCCAAAAAACAAATCAATGTTGGTCAGTGTCCACAAACAGAATCTGTGTTGTCAGGGTCCATGTAAAACAGAATCAGTTGGTCAGTATTAGGGGTAAACAAAATTAGGTTGGTCATTTTAGTTAAAACAGAATCACATGTTGGTCAGTGTCAATGTAAAACAGAATCACATGTTGGTCAGTGTCAATGTAAAACAGAATCACATGTTGGTCGTTGTCCACATAAAACAGAATCACATGTTGGTCAGTGTCAATGTAAAAAGAATCACATGTTAGTCAGTGTCCACATAAAACAGAATCACATGTTGGTCAGTGTCAATGTAAAACAGAATCACATGTTGGTCAGTGTCAATGTAAAACAGAATCACATGTTAGTCAGTGTCCATGCAACACAGAATCACATGTTAGTCAGTATTAGTGTAAAACAGAATCATATGTTGGTCAGTATTAGTGTAAAACAGAATCATATGTTGGTCAGTGTCAATGTAAAACAGAATCACATGTTGGTCAGTATTAGTGTAAAACAGAATCACATGTTGGTCAGTATTAGTGTAAAACAGAATCATATGTTGGTCAGTGTCAATGTAAAACAGAATCACATGTTGGCCAGTCTCCATGTAACACAGAATCATATGTTGGTCAATCATAAGAATGGAGGTGGAGGCAGTCACTGCGGCTCTCCGCTGGATGGAGAATACGACACACACACACATCGTGATTGTAACTGACCCAGAAAGCATGCTGACGAGGGTGAGGACGGGCAGGCTTCGTGCAGAGTGGCTTGCGGAGGTGGACAGATTGGCTGGCTCTGCAGAACTTTGTGGAGTATTGATACATGACAAGGCAGACGTGGTTGCAGCCTTGTGGGAGCACATGTACACCTCGGAGGAGCAAATGGATTACCATGGTCTGGCAAAAATGAGACAGCGAGGAGTGACGAGGTGATCTGGCCGACGCTCAATGCTCAGAGGAAAGGCGAGACGGGCATATAATCAGATTGCTACTTGTACTTTTGGTGTTGGAACTCTTTGTAGGTGCTGAGGATGGGGACGGAGTGCTTATGGGAATGCCCCGAATGCTGTGATGTCGATTCCTAAATCAATCAATCAATCATATGTTGGTCAGTGTTAGTGTAAAACAAAATAGCATGTTGGTCAGTGCCTATGTAAAACAGTCCATGAATCATACAACACACAACACACATTCCCTAAGTTACACATAACACATTCTCTAAGTTACACATAACACATTCTCTAAGTTACTCATAACACACATTCCCTAAGTTACACACCACACACATTCCCTAAGTTACACATAACACATTCTCTAAGTTACACATAACACATTCTCTAAGTTACACACAACACATTCTCTAAGTTACTGTGACATGACCGCCCGGGCTTGGTCTGGTTTGCCACGATAGATACTATCCCCTGCCTTTGCTCCAACCACCTCAATAGCACTCTACATCTACCAGGCCCCACACAAGCCGGGACAGCTTAACCTCCCCTCCCTCCTCTAGGGTTCCAAACCCCAAGGGGGCTCGGACCAGACACCAGTCATATCACTGCACAAAGTCATAGCTAAGAGAACAAAAATTTAATTCTGAACTACGTCAACCACACACAGAGAAGGATGGCTGAAAGCCAGACTAGAAGAACTATGTACAAGATCAGCTATGCAGATGAGTATTCATCATGGAGGCGGACGATAGCTCGTGCGGTTGTCCCAGGTCGTGGTAGCGACTCACCCAGGCTCCTCCAGTGGACTGGAACTCCAAGGTCTGCTGCCTCTCCAAAGTTCCCTCTTCACACAGAGAACCAGTCACGGGCTGATCAAGCGCAATACCACTGCCTGACTGACACTGCACCGATGAACAAGGATCCTTCCTTGCTGTCGGACTATTTCACTCGTCACACTCCTGATGAAGTCTGGGCCGACCCTAGCATATTAGCGGTCTCCCACTTGCAGAAAAAGTACATATAGCACCGTATCAACATACACAAGAGCCTGGTCACACTTCTATCTCATAAGTGACCCACACACTGATATGTCACCTACAAAATGAGCGGTTGCTCCACATGAACACACACTGTCACTGGTAAAGTCTATCAGGTGACTAAACACTTCACCTTAGTTCCATGTCCTTGGACAAATAGATCTTCACACAGTATCATGTAACTACCCTGATCAATGGGTAGTAATCACAACCTAGCATACACTGTCAACAGTTCACCACGATGGCATGAGGTAGCTCCCTACCTTAACAAACATGTCACTCTGGTGTTCCCACCAATGTTGTAATCAATGTCCTAGGTCACTGGACCACATGTTGGCTTCATAAAGGTAACCAATGTAGAAACACTATTTAAGCATCAACTGATACATGGTGTCCCATAACCCAGCCGGGCCAGAAGCATATAACACAGGTCATGGTGACCGGTAACAATGATCACTCTGCTCAACTTGAAAGGTCACTACCTTGCAATCACCAAGGTTTACACAGAGGTTGAATGTCACCAGTGCTTCACTGGCTAGAATCACCAGACGTTTCAGTGTTGGATCCTCTCAGGATCGGATGACACTCGTCGGACTCTTGACGGAGGTCCTAACCTAGACCTACCGACGTATTCAGCACTCAGCTCCTTCCAACATTGATCTCGCAGAATCAGACGACCACTCCCAGTATGGCCTCAATCAACTTCTGGATAGGCACTGGAATGAGTGGGCCCATAGAGCTCATGGTGAAGCTCTTGAATCTTCTTCTGTATAGTAATAACCAATCCTGAAACACGGAGAGGTTGGTGTGAGTACTCAACTACAACAAAGACTAACAGCATCTCCACCATGTCACCTGCCTCTCAGACATTCCTCATGTCTACCAACATGAGTATGAAATCATCACATCATAGATCTACTTAGTCACTATAATATATAGGCATAATGATGGTAGAAACAGCAATAGCACACCTGTTCAGTCAAGTAACACTTCTGGGCTACATATAACCCCTAGCACCAGAGTCGACTGTATGACTCTGTCAAGCATCCTTCGCCTGGTGCCAGTCCAATCCGGTTTCATCTTCCATCATCAATCAACATATACACCTACTTTCCTTTCAGTGTAGGGATTACTGTATCGAGAAGGTGTCCAGCCGGACATCTCCTTCCTGACATACTCATCAATGCATCAATCCCTTAACCCATGGACTGATCAATTACACACATTAATAACTATATGACCATAATGAATTATCCTCCTGATAATTCATTACTATAGCATTAACCAAGGAGAACTCATGACTTGTTACACTTAAATAACAAAATCATATCACAGCCATAGTGTCAGGTCTGGGATCCCTGCCCCAGATCCTGAGTTGCCCTTGTATTCACTGACTATCTTTCAGGTCAGTCATACCTGTGCCGGTCGAGCACAGCTGTGGTGGCCATCCACCATTACACTTTCCCACAGCTACTGTGGGTCCCGTGTACCTTGTCCCGTGACGACTTAAGTCACGTCATCCAATGTAGCAAACCTCCAGACTCCACTACCAAACTCTGGCTCCACCTTTTTTAGGGGGGGGGGGGGGGGGGGTTTATTCCCTTCATATACTACTACTTCACGGCAGTACTCCAAGTACTCCATGAACCGAATCAGGGTTCCAGAAGAGTAGAATATTAGAGACAGAAACGGTTAGGTTCAAACCTCGATCTATCTAGACACCACGGCCTCGAATTACGGAGTGCCGCATCACCCTCGATCTGGTATGTTCACTCATCGGATATGCACGATTGCATTGGGTCGGACCTGTAACCTAACAGGTTGGGCGTACCGGCCTACCTCCCAGTCAGCTACCTAGACAAACGTATGATGGAACAAGCACGGTCATGCTAGCGGACGGACATGACAACAAGCAGTAATAATAGTATCATGAATACTTTCTATCAACTGTTATCCTATCGAGGTAACACCATCCGGCTTACACAGAATAACACTGCTATCTTCACACAGTAAATACACCACGGCTGATCTCACCTTGATTCCTCGAAAAATCACCATCACTGATAGAACAATTAAGTTATAATTCTAATGTCACGAAGCACATTACACATCTCTAATAATAAGCTCTACCTTATTATTTACAAGCGTCTAGCATGTTGATGTAATGACTGACAAACTATCGCCTTGCATGCGTAATTAATAAACCAAACAAGTAACTGCTACACACTGTAAAGCACATCGTTCGGCCTATTTTATTTACACACCACTCCCTGTGGAATACGGCTTGTTCCGTCAGGTAACACATTACATCGCTGATCGATAAAGCCTACTTAAAATATGCAGATAGCCCGCTGTAACTTGTAACGCTACGCGACGACTCAAGTTTCGACGGCAATAAATTCGTTCGGGGAGGTCGGCCCGGCATATAGACAACAGTTAAATAATATAATAAGTATTCAACTAACCTGTGATTGAACAATCACAAACTTGACTGCCGATGTCCGCTCTGGCTGCGAATATTGACATCAAAATTACCGCAGCCTGTTGGCTGTGAACTGTCTACGCTGAGGTCTGGTGGGCGACTGATCACGACTAAGTCAGTGCGCCTTCAAATCGCCTACACGGGCCGCATGACTTTCATGATTCATGAAGAAAACCAGAGTCACGATAAGTTCCACCAACCCGTGCTGCATGAAGCACCCGTGAACTTAGAGATCTCTACCATGTACGCACTTGAGGGAACATTCTAGATTTATCTATAAATAACTAGAATAGCTCCGCCCCGCACTACGTTTCTAGGGAAATCCCCTATTAATTAATATTAATTTCAAGGGAGACCAACGCCTCGCACTCCCTTCAAAGGGATATTATGCAGAGATCTGCCGATCTGCAGCCATTTCGTCACATAGGCCCCCACTTAAGATGGTCGACCCGGTCGAACTCACTAGACAAAGATCGGTCTGAACTCTGCACCTCTACTCTATCAAGATTGGATTTCCAGGAAAAGACGTTCCATAACGTTCACTTTCCCTGGGGAGATCCACCAGAATGGTATGGATGCTGGATCACCAACCACCGCCTCAAACATACGTTATCTCCAGCGATTAGGCCCGAAACGTAACGGCCTGGTGATTGGCTTACAGGAGCTGTCTACACTGGACTGTTCCGCATCCACCTGGTGTAGGCCATTGGTTACTTTACTGAGGGTTCGTTCATCCCTTCCGACAATAGGATTTCTCCTACCCCGACTCGGCATCACCCTCGTGGACTGTTCGCGGATGTCGACCGAAATGAATGGTCGCTTACTACAGGTTCGTCTGGAGTACCCCTGCTCCTGCCTTCTCTCCCGCGAGTAAGGACAGTGAGCCTGTCGGCGTATCGAGTCACCCGACGATCCCGTCGTGCCAGATGTGACTTCGCCTGTCCGACCTCGATTCCCAGTGTGCTTAACACCATGGGCCTCTTCCCGACGGAGCCTGTTCGCCCTATCTACGGTTGAACGCTCAGGAGACCGCAGACCCTCCCCACAGGATGTACTGCGTAGGACTGAGTCTTCCTCGCCCTCGTCTGGACCCAGAACCGAATCTAGCGCGATGGTAGTCGCACTATCTTGTGGAGAAACTACCTCGGACCTCTCCAAATTCTGAAGGAGAGTACAATGGAACTTACGCAATTCCCCGCGGACCTTCACCTCATACGTGGATCGGGACCTTATCCGTTCCACAGGAAAAGGGCCCTGCCATCCGAGTTCGAATTCCGCCCCCTCGATTGGGAGAAGCGCGAGAACCCTATCTCCAATCTGCAGAGATAAACCGTTTCTGGTCCTGTGCTTTGGTGCTGCCAGACAACACGTTGAGCACGACCGGATATATCTCCGCACGTCGCCTGTCATTCCAGGCCAGTGGTAGTGGCTGGAAAGACACTGGACTGTTGTCCCCACATCCTTATGTCCGGTTAAGGATAAGGTATGCACTCTATGTATCAAGCGGGATCTGTAGTCAGTAGGGACTACCATCTGACCGTACTGGCTATCCCCTTGCCCGGCTCTACGATAAAGCAACCGGTTTTCTACATAGAACTGACCCGGAGTTGGCGGGTCAGAGCTTTGGGACACTTCCAGTAAGTAAGGACGCAAAGTCGGGTCCCTACTTTGAGCACCGCTCACTAACCTCGCAAGAGAATGGTCTATTAACTTACCACACTGCCTTTCTCCATCCTTAGCCCTGGCCTGCCTAGCGCTCACTAGAAAATGTTCCATGGGGTCCCCCAGGAATACATGCGGACGACCGAGGATCAAAGGGTAAATAGGATCAGGCAGCACAGCCGCCTGGATGCTTCCTGTAACATACTTGCACCGAATGTCAATCCGAGCAATCGGCAAGTCCATAGCTACGGAGCTCCTCATGGCCAGCTGGAATTCTCTTGTCTCGCCGGTGAGCTGCCCTGGGCTCACAAGGTGGGATGAGATTACAGCTTCAAACTGCAATCCTGTATCGTATAGACATTCCACCTGCTTCCCATTCACCTCTATCGTTTCGATCACAGGTGAC
Organism: Cepaea nemoralis; assembly: GCA_014155875.1. Taxonomy (NCBI): domain Eukaryota; kingdom Metazoa; phylum Mollusca; class Gastropoda; order Stylommatophora; family Helicidae; genus Cepaea; species Cepaea nemoralis. Next base: position 34,575 of record JACEFZ010016962.1, on the reverse strand, counting down.
TTCTCAGACTTTGGTTTCTCCCGACCCTTAGGTGTGGTCTCGCTAGGTCTACCCCTAATAGAGGCGAGACACGCAAAGTGCAAGTCCTTTGGCTTCCTCAGACAATCTACAGTATTATGGGAAGGAGACTTACAGTACTTACACCACCTCTGACTCCACTTCCGTTTTGGGGAGGCGGGAGGGCTTTGCTTCTCGGGTTTCTTACCAGAGTCTTTTACCACAGGATCTGCTACATTGGATGATTCGTTGGGACCTTTGGTCTTGGGCTTCTGTACAAGCCCCTTCTGCCTTTTCTGTGACTCAGGCTGACTGGAATCCCCAGTCTCACCATAGACTTCCACATACCTTTCAGCTAACTTATTTACTATGTCTAGCCTTTCCGCCCCATTTTCCCCTAAGAAATTCCTTAAAGGCTTGGACATCTGCATTTTCATTTGATCCACCACCATCAACTCTCTCAGACTCTCATAATCCTCTTTGAAATTGGCCAACGCCATCCATTTCAACAGGTATGAGTTCAGTCTCACATTATAGGCCGAGAACATCTCACCTGGTTCTCTCTTGGAAGTTCTGAACCTCCGCCTGTAAGCATGGGCTGTCATTTCGAATCTTTTCAAAAGAGCCGATTTCAGGGTTGGATAATCATTTTCCATCCCTGGGGGAAGATGCGCATACACTTCGTACGCGGTGCCACGGAGTCCTTGTGAAAGCTTGAGATTCCAACGCTCAGGCTCTAAGCCCTTAGCTTTACACATTGCCTCGAACTTCTCTAAGAATTGATCTATCTTCTCTTGGTCCGGTTCAAATGGTGGAAACGGCCATTTCATAGCATGGTAAGCTGGTCTGCTGGCTACTGATGAGCTAGGTAAAGCTACTCCACCTACTGCTCCCTCAGAATCACCAACAGCTTTAGCCTCTACCTCAAGTTGCTTCATACGGAACTCATGTTCCATTTCCAACTTCCTAGCTTCCAATTTCTTAGACTCTAGGTCAGCTGCAAGTTGTTGTGCCTGTTGGTCTGCCCCAACTTTTGCTCTTCAAGTGCTACCTTTCGAGCCTCAAGCTCAATTTCTGACTTCCTTCGCTCACTCTCTTCTGCTCTGAAGTTTCTCTCTACTTCCAGTACATAGGCTTTGAACTCCTCACCTTCCAATCCCATCTCAGTTGCAGATGCCCGCACCTTAGCTAAATCTAAAGTACGAGTAGCCATGCTTAGTGTAACTTAGTATCAGTATAGATATGCAATACCCAATCACAATGCTAACTGTACTCCAACCAACACTGTAACTATGTATCTATACTAACTTAACTAAATGACTGTCCACGTCGAAGAGAAAGGTATCAGTAGCCCTACTCGTCAAGTAGACAATAGGTATAGGACAGATGACACTATAACCTATTCCTACGAGATGTCAGAACAAAGAGAAGATCCCGGACGAGCCCCCACTCTATCTTGTGACATGACCGCCCGGGCTTGGTCTGGTTTGCCACAATAGATACTATCCCCTGCCTTTGCTCCAACCACCTCAATAGCACTCTACATCTACCAGGCCCCACACAAGCCGGGACAGCTTAACCTCCCCTCCCTCCCCTAGGGTTCCAAACCCCAAGGGGGCTCGGACCAGACACCAGTCATATCACTGCACAAAGTCATAGCTAAGAGAACAAAAATTTAATTCTGAACTACGTCAACCACAACACAGAGAAGGATGGCTGAAAGCCAGACTAGAAGAACTGTGTACAAGATCAGCTATGCAGATGAGTATTCATCATGGAGGCGGACGATAGCTCATGCGGTTGTCCAGTCGTGGTAGCGACTCACCCAGGCTCCTCCAGTGGACTGGAACTCCAAGGTCTGCTGCCTCTCCAAAGTTCCCTCTTCACACAGAGAACCAATCACGGGCTGATCAAGCGCAATACCACTGCCTGACTGACACTGCACCGATGAACAAGGATCCTTCCTTGCTGTCGGACTATTTCACTCGTCACACTCCTGATGAAGTCTGGGCCGACCCTAGCATATTAGCGGTCTCCCACTTGCAGAAAAAGTACATGTAGCACCGTATCAACATACACAAGAGCCTGGTCACACTTCTATCTCATAAGTGACCCACACACTGATATGTCACCTACAAAATGAGCGGTTGCTCCACATGAACACACACTGTCACTGGTAAAGTCTATCAGGTGACTAAACACTTCACCTTAGTTCCATGTCCTTGGACAAATAGATCTTCACACAGTATCATGTAACTACCCTGATCAATGGGTAGTAATCACAACCTAGCATACACTGTCAACAGTTAACCACGATGGCATGAGGTAGCTCCCTACCTTAACAAACCTTGTCAACAGTTCATCACATTGGCATGAGGTAGCTCCCTACCTTAACAAACATGTCACTCTGGTGTTCCCACCAATGTTGTAATCAATGTCCTAGGTCACTGGACCACATGTTGGCTTCATAAAGGTAACCAATGTAGAAACACTATTTAAGCATCAACTGATACATGGTGTCCCATAACCCAGCCGGGCCAGAAGCATATAACACAGGTCATGGTGACCGGTAACAATGATCACTCTGCTCAACTTGAAAGGTCACTACCTTGCAATCACCAAGGTTTACACAGAGGTTGAATGTCACCAGTGCTTCACTGGCTAGAATCACCAGACATTTCAGTGTTGGATCCTCTCAGGATCGGATGACACTCGTCGGACTCTTGACGGAGGTCCTAACCTAGACCTACCGACGTATTCAGCACTCAGCTCCTTCCAACATTGATCTCGCAGAATCAGACGACCACTCCCAGTATGGCCTCAATCAACTTCTGGATAGGCACTGGAATGAGTGGGCCCATAGAGCTCATGGTGAAGCTCTTGAATCTTCTTCTGTATAGTAATAACCGATCCTGAAACACGGAGAGGTTGGTGTGAGTACTCAACTACAACAAAGACTAACAGCATCTCCACCATGTCACCTGCCTCTCAGACATTCCTCATGTCTACCAACATGAGTATGAAATCATCACATCATAGATCTACTTAGTCACTATAATATATAGGCATAATGATGGTAGAAACAGCAATAGCACACCTGTTCAGTCAAGTAACACTTCTGGGCTACATATAACCCCTAGCACCAGAGTCGACTGTATGACTCTGTCAAGCATCCTTTGCCTGGTGCCAGTCCAATCCGGTTTCATCTTCCATCATCAATCAACATATACACCTACTTTCCTTTCAGTGTAGGGATTACTGTATCGAGAAGGTGTCCAGCCGGACATCTCCTTCCTGATATACTCATCAATGCATCAATCCCTTAACCCATGGACTGATCAATTACACACATTAATAACTATATGACCATAATGAATTATCCTCCTGATAATTCATTACTATAGCATTAACCAAGGAGAACTCATGACTTGTTACACTTAAATAACAAAATCATATCACAGCCATAGTGTCAGGTCTGGGATCCCTGCCCCAGATCCTGAGTTGCCCTTGTATTCACTGACTATCTTTCAGGTCAGTCATACCTGTGCCGGTCGAGCACAGCTGTGGTGGCCATCCACCATTACCTTTCCCACAGCTACTGTGGGTCCCGTGTACCTTGTCCGTGACGACTTAAGTCACGTCATCCAATGTAGCAAACCTCCAGACTCCACTACCAAACTCCTGGCTCCACCTTTTTTAGGGGGGGGGGGGGGGGGGGGGGGGGTTATTCCCTTCATATACCACTACTTCACGGCAGTACTCCAAGTACTCCATGAACCGAATCAGGGTTCCAGAAGAGTAGAATATTAGAGACAGAAACGGTTAGGTTCAAACCTCGATCTATCTAGACACCACGGCCTCGAATTACGGAGTGCCGCATCACCCTCGATCTGGTATGTTCACTCATCGGATATGCACGATTGCATTGGGTCGGACCTGTAACCTAACAGGTTGGGCGTACCGGCCTACCTCCCAGTCAGCTACCTAGACAAACGTATGATGGAACAAGCACGGTCATGCTAGCGGACGGACATGACAACAAGCAGTAATAATAGTATCATGAATACTTTCTATCAACTGTTATCCTATCGAGGTAACACCATCCGGCTTACACAGAATAACACTGCTATCTTCACACAGTAAATACACCACGGCTGATCTCACCTTGATTCCTCGAAAAATCACCATCACTGATAGAACAATTAAGTTATAATTCTAATGTCACGAAGCACATTACACATCTCTAATAATAAGCTCTACCTTATTATTTACAGCGTCTAGCATGTTGATGTAATGACTGACAAACTATCGCCTTGCATGCGTAATTAATAAACCAAACAAGTAACTGCTACACACTGTAAAGCACATCGTTCGGCCTATTTTATTTACACACCACTCCCTGTGGAATACGGCTTGTTCCGTCAGGTAACACATTACATCGCTGATCGATAAAGCCTACTTAAATATGCAGATAGCCCGCTGTAACTTGTAGCGTTACGCGACGACTCAAGTTTCGACGGCAATAAATTCGTTCGGGGAGGTCGGCCCGGCATATAGACAACAGTTAAATAATATAATAAGTATTCAACTAACCTGTGATTGAACAATCACAAACTTGACTGCCGATGTCCGCTCTGGCCGCGAATATTGACATCAAAATTACCGCAGCCTGTTGGCTGTGAACTGTCTACGCTGAGGTCTGGTGGGCGACTGATCACGACTAAGTCAGTGCGCCTTCAAATCGCCTACACGGGCCGCGTGACTTTCATGATTCATGAAGAAAACCAGAGTCACGATAAGTTCCACCAACCCGTGCTGCATGAAGCACTCGTGAACTTAGAGATCTCTACCACGTACGCACTTGAGGGAACATTCTAGATTTATCTATAAATAACTAGAATAGTTCCGCCCCACACTACGTTTCTAGGGAAATCCCCTATTAATTAATATTAATTTCAAGGGAGACCAACGCCTCGCACTCCCTTCAAAGGGATATTATGCAGAGATCTGCAGCCATTTCGTCACAGTTACACACCACACACATTCCCTAAGTTACACATAACACATTCCCTAAGTTACACATAACACACATTCCCTAAGTTACACACCACACACATTCCCTAAGTTACACACCACACACATTCCCTAAGTTACACATAACACATTCTCTAAGTTACACATAACACATTCCCAAAGTTACACATAACACACATTCCCTAAGTTACACACCACACACATTCCCTAAGTTACACATAACACATTCTCTAAGTTACACATAACACATTCTCTAAGTTACACATAACACACATTCTCTAAGTTACACACAACACACATTCTCTAAGTTACACACAACACACATTCCCTAAGTTACACATAACACACATTCTCTAAGTTACACATAACACATTCTCTAAGTTACACACAACACACATTCTCTAAGTTACACACAACACACATTCCCTTAGTTACACAACACACATTCTCTAAGTTACACATAACACACGCTCTCTAAGTTACACACAACACACGTTCTCTAAGTTACAACAGATTCTCTATGTAGGACATAATACACATTCTCTAAGTTACACATAACACACATTCTCTAAGTTACACACAACACATTCTCTAAGTTACACACAACACACGTTCTCTAAGTTACACACAACACACATTCTCTAAGTTACACACAACACACATTCCCTTAGTTACACATAACACACAATCTCTAAGTTACACATAACACATTCTCTAAGTTACACATAACACATTCTCTAAGTTACACACAACACACGTTCTCTAAGTTACACACAACACACGTTCTCTAAGTTACACATAACGCACATTCTCTAAGTTACACACAACACACATTCTCTAAGTTACACATAACACATTCTCTAAATTACACACAACACATTCTCTAAGTTACACATAACACACATTCTCTAAGTTACACATAACACACATTCTCTAAGTTACACAACACACATTCTCTAAGTTACACATAACACATATTCTCTAAGTTACACATAACACACATTCCCTAAGTTACACACAACAAACATTCTCTAAGTTACACACAACACACGTTCTCTAAGTTACACACAACACATTCTCTAAGTTACACATAACACACATTCTCTAAGCTACACATAACACACATTCTCTAAGTTACACACAAACATTCTCTAAGTTACACATAACACACATTCTCTAAGTTACACATAACACACATTCTCTAAGTTACATGTAACACACATTCTCTAAGTTACACACAACACACATTCTCTAAGTTACACATAACACACATTCTCTAAGTTATACACTACACACATTCTCTAAGTTACACATACCCACATTCTCTAAGTTACACATAACACACATTCTCTAAGTTATACACGACACACATTCCTCAGTTACACATTAACACACATTCTCTAAGTTTACACTACACACATTCTCTAAGTTACACAACACACATTCTCTAAGGTTATACACTACACACATTCTCTAAGTTACACATAACACACATTCTCTAAGTTACACACAAACACACAGTCTCTAAGTTAGCCACAACGACACATTCTCTACAGTTACACACAACACACATTCCTAAGTTACACACAAACAAACATTCTCTAAGTTACACACACCCGCCCCACCACATTCTCTAAGTTACACATAACACACAGTCTCTAAGCTGACACACTACACACATTCTCTAAGTTACACACAACACACATTCTCTAAGTTACACACAACACACATTCTCTAAAGTTACACACAACACACATTCCCTAAGGTTACACACACACATTCATCTAAGTTACACACAACACATTCTCTAAGTTACACACAACACACATTCTCAAGTTACACACAACACATTCTCTGAAGTTACACACAACACATCTCTGAAGTTTACACACAAAACACACAATTCTCTATAGTTACACACAACACACATTCTATAGTTACACATCGAACAACAATTCTCTAAGTTACACACAACACAGATTCTCTAAGTTACACACAACACAGTTTCTCTAAGTTAAACAGCAACAAAACGTAAACATTCTCTAAGTTACACACAACAAGCCATTCTCTAAGTTACACACAACACATTCTCTAAGTTACACATAACACACATTCTCTAAGTTAACACAACACACCATTCTCTAAGTTACACACAACACACATTCTCTAGTTTACACACAACACACATTCTCTAAGTTACACACATACACACATTCTCTAAGTTACACATAACACATTCTCTAGAGTTACACACAACACATTCTCTAAGTTACACACAACCACATTCTCTAAGTTACAAGCAACACACATTCTCTAAGTTACACACAACACACTTCTCTAAGTTACACATAACACACATTCTCTAAGTTACACAAACACATTCTCTAAGTTACACATAACACACATTCCTAAGTTACACACAACAACATTCTCTAAGTTACACATAACACATTCTCCTAAGTTACACCATACACACATTCTCTAAGTTACACACAACACACTTCTCTAAGTTACACATAACAACATTCTCTAAGTTACACACAACACATTCTCTAAGTACACACAACACCATTCTCTAAGTTACACATAACACATCTCTAAGTTACACATAACACATTCTCTAAGTTACACATAACACACTTCTCTAAGTTACACACAACAAACATTCTCTAAGTTACACACAACAACACATTCTCTAAGTACACCAACACACATTCTCTAAGTTACACACAACACACTTCTCTAATTTACACATAACCACACATTCTCTAAGTTACACATACACCATTCTCTAAGTTTACACATAACACATTCTCTAAGTTACACATCAACACACATTCTCTAAGTTACAACATAACACACATTCTCAAGTAACACAACACACACTCAAATTACACACACACACATTCTCTAAGTTAACAAACACATTCTTAATTACACAAACAACATTCTAATTAACACAAAAACCACCATTCTCAATTCCAAAAACACACATTCTCAAATTACACAAACACACATTCTCTATTACACACAACACCTTTTAAAATAACACACAAATCTCAATTACAAAAATTTTTCAAGTTCCAAAAAACACATTCCCTAAGTTCACAAAAAATTTTTTAATTAAACAACACATCTCTAAGTTACACATAACACATTCTCAATTACACATAACACATCTCTTTTTTACACACCAAAAATTCTTTAAACACAACAAAATTCTCAAATTAACAAAAACCATTTTTTACACACCCCAAACAAAAACCCATTCTCAATTAACACAAATTCTCAATTACACAACACACCTTCCCTAAGTTAACACAAACTTCCTAAGTTACACACAAACTTTCCCTTAATTACACATAACACACATTCTCTAAGTTACACACAACACATTCTCTAAGTTACACATAACACACATTCCCTAAGTACACACACACACATTCTCTAAGTTACACATAACACCATTCTCTAAGTTACACATACCACACATTCCCTAAGTTACACACAACAAACATCTCTAAGTTACAACAAACATTCTCTAATTAACATAACACATTCTCTAATTACACACACAAAATTCTTAATTACACAAACACCATTCCTAAGTTTACACCAAAAATTTTAATTACACAACACTTTCCCTTAATTACAACAAAATTTCCCTTAAGTTACACAAACTTCTCTAAGTTACACAACACTCTCTAAGTTACACAAAACATTCTCTAATTCCCAACAACATTTCTAAGTTACACATAACACTTCTCTAAGTTACAAACACATTCTCTTTAAACACAACACATTCCTAAGTTACAACAACAACATTCCCTAAGTTAACACAACAAAAACTCTAAGTTACACAAAACACATTCCAAGTTACACAAACAATTCTAAGTTACACATAAACATTCTCTAAGTTACACAAACAACATTCTCTAAGTTACACAAACACATTCCTAAGTTCAAAACAATTTCTAAGTTACACATAACACATTCTCAAATTACACATAACACATTCTCTAAGTTACACATAACACAAATTCCCAATTAAAACAAATTCCTAAGTTAACATAAACATTCTCAAAGGGTTACACATAATTAAACATTTCTAAGTTACCATACAACATTCTCTAAGTTACACAAACACATTCTCTAAGTTAACACAACACACATTTCTAAGTTAACACAACACATTCTCTTTAACACAACACATTCTCTAAGTTACCAAAAACATTTCTAATTACACATAACATTCTCTAAGTTACACATACACACATTCTCTAAGTTACACACAACAAAATTCTCTAAGTTACAACAATTCCTAATTTAAAAACACATTCCATTAATTTAACACAAAAAAATTCCAAACAAAACCCAATTTTCAAAACAAAAATTTTTAAGTTACACACAACAAAATTCTCTAAGTTACACAACACACATTCTCTAAGTTACCACAACACACTTCTCTAAGTTACCACACAACACCTTTCCCAAATTTAAATTAACAACCTCAATTAAAAACACACATTCCCTAATTACACACAACAAATTTCAAAATTACAAAACACATTCTCTAAGTTACAAAACACATTCTCTAAGTTACATAACCCACACTCAATTCCCAAAACAACACACCTAAGTTACACAAAACATTCTCTAAGTTACACAAACACAATTCTCTAATTAACAAAACACATTCTCAAGTTACAAACACACATTCTCTAATTAAAAAACACATTCCTAAGTTCACAAACACACATTCTCTAAGTTACACACAACACACTTCTAAGTTAAAAAACCACATTCTTAAGTTACACAAACACTTCTCAATTACAACAAACAAAATTCTCTAAGTTACACACAACACATTCTTTTTAAAAACACATTCTCTAAGTTACCAAAAAAACCCCTAAGTTACAATAACACATTCTCTAATTCACAAACACATTCTTTAAGTTACAAACACACATTCTTAAACACAAACCATTCTCTAAGTTAACAAAACCCAACATTCCCTAATTACAACAACAAATTCTCTAACACATAACACATTCTCTAAGTTACACATAACCACATTCCAAGTTACACACAACAAACATTCTCTAATTACACTAACACATTTTTAAAGGGTACACAACACACATTTCCAAGTTAACAAACACACTCTAAGTTACACATAACACACTCTAAGTTACACATAACACATTCTAGTAACATAAACACTTTCCCCAAGTTACAACAAACACATTTTAAGTTACAAAACCCAACTTCCTAAGTTACACACAACAACATTCTCTAAGTTACACATAACACCATTCTCTAAGTTTACACATAACAACATTCTCTAAGTTACACATAACACATTCTCTAAGTTACACATAACACATTCTCTAAGTTACACATAACACACATTCCCTAAGTTACACACAACAAACATTCTCTAAGTTACACATAACACATTCTCTAAGTTAAAACCATTCTTAAGTTAAAAACACATTCCTAAGTTACACACAAACACTTCTCTAATTAACCACACATTCTCAAGTTACACACAACACACTTCTAAGTTCCAACACACATTCCTAAGTTACAAAAAACATTCTAAGTTACACAAACACATTCTCAAGTTAAAAAAAAAATTTAAAACACACATTCCCTAAGTTACACACAACAATTTCCTAAGTTACACAAACCACTTTTAATTACAACACACATTTCTAATTACACACAACACATTCTCTAAGTTACACACAACACATTTCTAATTAACACAACACATTCTCTAAGTTCCCAACAAACACTTCTCTATTAACAAAAACACATTCTCTAATTTAAACCAAAAACAATTCTCTAATTTACACATAAACACATTCTCTAAGTTACACACAACACACATTCTCTAAGTTACAAAACAATTCTCTAATTACACAAACCAATTCCTAAGTTACACACAACAATTCTCTAAGTTACACAAACCCATTCCTAAGTTACACAAACCACTTTTCCTAATTACACACAAAACATTCTCTAAGTTACACAAAACTTCTCTAAGTTACACATAACACATTCTCTAATTACCACAAACACATTCTCTAAGTTACACAAACACACCCTTTTAATTAACAAACACATTCTCTAAGTTACACAAAACTTTTCTAACACAAACACACTTTCCCCAATTACACACAAAAACATTTCTAAGTTAACAAACACATTCTCTAAGTTACACAAACACATTCTCTAAGTTACACAAACACATTCCCTAAGTTACACACAACAAATTCTTAAGTTAAAAACACATTTTTAAGTTAATAACAACATTCTCTAAGTTACACATAACACATTTCTTTAAACACAACTTTCCCTTAAGTTACACACAAACACTTCTCTAAGTTACACAAACACATTCTCAATTAACAACACTTCTCTAAGTTACACATAACACATTCTCTAAGTTACACATAACACATTCTCTAAGTTACACAAACACATTCCCTAAGTTACACACAACAAATTTCTAATTACACAAAACAATTCCTAATTACACAAACACATTCTCTAAGTTACACATAACACATTCTCTAAGTTACACAAACACATTCCTAATTACCCCCAAACACATTCTCTAAGTTACACATAACACATTCTCTAATTAACAAACAACATTCTCTAAGTTACACATAACACATTCTCTAAGTTACACATAACCACTTCCCCTAAAAACAAACATTCCTAAGTTACACAAACACATTCTCAAAGGGACACATAACACATTTCTAATTAACAAACCACCAATTCACATAACACATTCTTAATTACACAAACACATTCTCAAATTAACAAACACACATTCTCAAATTAAAAACACATTCTCTAAGTTAACAAACACATTCTCTAAGTTACACATACACATTCTCTAAGTTACACATACACACATTCCTAAGTTAACACACAAACAATCTTTTCACACAACACATTTTCCTAATTTACAATAACACATTCTAATTACCAACAACACATTCTTTTACAACAAACCCCAATTCTCAAGTTAACACAACCCCTTCTCAAGTTACACACAACACACATTCTCAAGTTACCACAACACACTTCTCTAAGTTACACACAAACATTTCTAATTAAAAAAACCCACATTTCTAAGTTACACAAACACTTCTCTAAGTTACACATAACACACATTCCAAGTTACACAAACAATTTCTAAAGTTACAAAACACATTCTCTAAGTTACACAACACATTCTCTAATTCCCAAAACACATTTCATTACACTACAACACATTCCCTAAACACACAACAAAATTCTCTAATTACACAAACAATTCCAATTAAACAACACACATTTCTAAGTTACACACACAACATTCTCTAAGTTACACATACACATTCTCTTAATTACAAAAAAATTTCAAGTTAAAACCACAACTTCTCTAAGTTACCAAAAACTTTCAATTAACATAACACATTCTCTAAGTTAACAACACACATTCTCTAATTACACAAAAATTCTCAAGTTACACAAACAATTTCAATTACACATAACACATTCTCAAGTTAACATACACCTTATTACAATAACACACATTCCTATTAACACAACAAAATTCTAATTAAACAAAACAACATTCTCTAATTACACAAACATTCTCTATTACACAAACACTTCTCTAAGTTACACATAACACATTCTCTAAGTTACAAAAACACATTCTCTAAGTTACACAAACAACATTCCAAGTTACACACAACACTTTTTAATTCACAAACACATTTAAGTTACACAAACCCCTAATTCACAAACAAATTCTCTAAGTTACACATAACACATTCCTAAGTTACACAAACCAATTCTCTAAGTTACACAAACACATTCTCTAAGTTACACAAACACAATACTCAAGTTCACAAACACATCTCTAAGTTACACATAACACACACCCTAAGTTACAAAAACAAAACATTCTCTAAGTTACACACAACACATTCTCTAATTTACACAAAACATTTCAATTACACACAACACATCTCAAGTTAACCAAACAAACTTCCTAAGTTACACATAAACATTCTAAAGTTACACATAACACTTTTAAAAAAAAAAACCATTCTCTAAGACACAAAAACTTTCTAAGTTACACACACCTTTTTAAACACAACACATTTCCTAATTACACACAACCAATTCTCTAATTAACACACACACTTCTTAATTAACAACACACATTCTCTAAGTTACACACAACACATTCTCTAATTAACACACATTCCCTAAGTTCCCAACAAAAACATTCTCTTTACACATAACACATTCTCTAAGTTACACAAACACACATTCCTAAGTTACACACAACAATTTCTAAGTTAACAAACACTTCTCTAAGACACAAACACATTCTTTACACCCAACACATTTCTTTAAGTTACAACATAACACATTCTCTAAGTTACACACACACATTCTCTAAGTTACACAAACACACTTCTCTAAGTACACATAACACCATTCTCTAAGTTACACATAACACATTCTCTAAGTTACACATAACACACATTCCCTAAGTTACACACAACAAACATTCTCTAAGTTACACATAACACATTCTCTAAGTTACACATAACACATTCTCTAAGTTACACATAACACACATTCCTCTAAGTTAACAAACACATTTCTAATTAACACAACACATTTCTAAGTTAACAAACCCCTTCCCTAAGTTACACAAAACATTTTTAAATTACACATAACACATTCTCAAGTTACACAAAAACACATTCCAATTCCAAATTAAAACAAAAATTTTTTTAAAAAATTACAACATTCTCTAAGTTAACATAACACATTCTCTAAGTTAACACAAACATTCTCTAATTTAAACACAAAAACATTTCTAAGTTACACACAACACATTTCTAAGTTACACAAACACATTCTCTAAGTTACACTAACATTCTCTAAGTTAACAAAACACATTCCTAATTACACATAACAACATTCCCAAGTTAACAAAAATTCTCTAAACACAACACACATTCCTAAGTTAACAAACACATTTCTAATTACACAACACATTCTTTAAACACAACACACAAGTTACACATAACCCCAATTCCTAAGTTACACATAACAAACATTCTCTAAGTTACCACAACACGATTCTCTAAGTTTCACATAACACATTCTCTAATTTACACATAACACATTCTGTAAGTTACACATAACACATTCTCTAAGTTACACATAACACATTCTCTAAGTTACACATAACACATTCTCTAAATTACACATTCTCTAAGTTACACATAACACATTCTCTAAGTTACACATACTACACATTCCCTAAGTTACACACAACAAACATTCTCTAAGTTACACATAACACATTCTCTAAGTTACACACACCACAATTCTCTAAGTTACACAAACACATCTCTAATTTAACAACAAAATTCTTAATTACCACAAAATTTCTAAGTTAAAAACACATTCTAAATTCACAAACACATTCTCTAAGTTCCCAACAACACACTTCTCTAATTACACAAACAACATTCTCTAATTCACAACACTTCTAAGTTACCCACTCTAACACATAACCCTAAGTTACACAAAACACATTCCTAAGTTACAAAACACATTTCTAAGTTACAAAACACACCCTAATTCACACAACAAACATTCTCTAAGTTACACAAACACATTCTCTAAGTTCACAAACACACATTCTCTAATTACAACAACACATTCTCTAATTTAAACCAAAACACTCTAATTAACATAACACATTTAAGTTTAAAACATTCTCTAATTACACAAAACACATTCTCTAAGTTACACACAACACATTCTCAAGTTACACAAACACATTCTCTAAGTTACACAAACACATTCTCAAATTACACACAACACATTTTTAAGTTACACAAACACACTCAAGTTACATAACACATTTTTAAGTTACACATAACACACATTCCTAAGTTACACACAACACATTCTCTAATTACCAAACAACATTTCTAAGTTCAAAACACATTCTCTAAGTTACACACAACACATTCTCTAAGTTACACACAACACACCTCTAAGTTACACATAACACACATTTAAAACACAACACATTCTCTAAGACACAAACCACATCCTAAGTTAACACAAAAACATTTTAAGTTACACACAAAAACCATTCTCTAAGTTACACAAACACACATTCCCTAAGAACAACAAAAATTCTAAGTACACAACAACACATTCTCTAAGTTACACATAAACACATTTTAAGTTACACAAACACATTCTCTAAGTTACACACAACAAAATTTAAACACACAACACATTCTTAAGTTACACATACACATTCTCTAAGTTACACATAACACATTCTCTAAGTTACACATAACACATTCTCTAAGTTACACATAACAACATTCTCTAAGTTACACATAACACATTCTCTAAGTTACACACTAACACACATTCTCTAAGTTACACATCAACACATTCTCTAAGTTACACATACACATTCTCTAAGTTACACATAACACATTCTCTAAGTTACACATAACACATTCTCTAAGTTACACACAACACACATTCTCTAAGTTACACACAACACATTCTCTAAGTTACACACAACACATTCTCTAAGTTACACATAACACATTCTCTAAGTTACACATAACACATTCTCTAAGTTACACACAACACATTCTCTAAGTTACACATAACACATTCTCTAAGTTACACATAACACATTCTCTAAGTTACACATAAACACATTCTCTAAGTTACACATAACACATTCTCTAAGTTTACACACTAACACACATTCTCTAAGTTATACACTACACAATTCTCTAAGTTACACATACAACACATTCTCTAAGTTACACATAACACATTCTCTAAGTTACACACAACACACATTCTCTAAGTTACACATAACACACATTCTCTAAGTTACACTAAAATTTCTAATTCACAAACAATTCTCTAAGTTACACACACATTAAATTTACAAAAACATCTAAAGTTCACAAACACATCTCAAGTTACAAAAACACCAATTCCAATTAACAAACATTCTCTAAGTTCACATAACAATTATTCACAAACACATTCCCAATTCACAACAAACACATTCTAAACAAAACACATTCTCAAAGGGACACAAACAATTTCAATTACACATAACACACATTTAATTACACAAACACATTCTCAAATTACACAAACACATTCTCTAAGTTACACAAACACATTCTCTAAGTTACACACAACACATTCTCTAAGTTACACAAACACATTCTCAAGTTCACATAACCATTCTCAAGTTCCAAACACACATTCTCTAAGTTACACACAACACACATTCTCTAAGTTAACACAACACAATTCTCTACTTACAACAACACATTCTTAATTACACAAAACCCAACATTCTTTTTAAACACAAACACATTTCTAAGTTACACAAACACACTCTCTTTACCACAACCACATTCTCTAAGTTACACACAACACACACTCTAAGTTACACACAAAAACCATTTTAAGTTACACATAACACATTCTCTAATTACACAAACACACATTCCCTAATTACAACACCCAATTAATTACAAACACATTCTCTAAGTTACACACAACACATTCTCTAAGTTACACAAACACACATTCTCTAAGTTACACAACAATTTCTAATTACACATAACACACATTCCCAATTACACAAAAAAAAATTCTCTAAGACATAACACATTCTCTAAAAAAAACAACATTTTAAACACACAACTTCTCTAAGACACATAACATTCTAATTTACACATAACACACATTCTCTAATTACAACACTTCTTTTACAAACAAAAAACCCTTTAATTAACATAAACTTTCTCTAAGTTAACACAAACACATTCTCAAACACACAACACATTCTTAATTTAAACCACAAACTTTCAAGTTACACATAACACATTCTCTAAGTTACACATAACACATTCTCTAAGTTACACATAACACACATTCTCTAAGTTACACATAACAACACATTCTCTAAGTTACACATAACACACTTCTCTAAGTTACACATAACACACATTCTCTAAGTTACACACAACACATTCTCTAAGTTACACATAACAACATTCTCTAAGTTACACATAACACATTCTCTAAGTTACACATAACACATTCTCTAAGTTACACATAACACATTCTCTAAGTTACACACTAACACATTCTCTAAGTTACACACAACACACATTCTCTAAGTTACACACAACACATTCTCTAAGTTACACACAACACATTCTCTAAGTTACACATAACACATTCTCTAAGTTACACATAACACATTCTCTAAGTTACACACAACACATTCTCTAAGTTACACACAACACATTCTCTAAGTTACACATAACACATTCTCTAAGTTACACATAACACATTCTCTAAGTTACACATAACACACATTCTCTAAGTTACACACAACAACATTCTCTAAGTTACACAAACACATTCTCTAAGTTACACACACACATTCTCTAAGTTACACAAACACATTCTCTAAGTTAACAACCAATAAACATTCTCTAAGTTACACATAACACATTCTCTAAGTTAACATAACACACATTCTCTAAGTTACACACAACACATTCTCTAAGTTACACATAACACATTCTCTAAGTTACAAAACTAAACACATTCTCTAAGTTACACAAACACATTCTCTAAGTTACACAAACACATTCTCTAAGTTACACAAACAACATTCTCTAAGTTACACACAACACATTCTCTAAGTTACACAAACACATTCTCTAAGTTACACACAACACATTCTCTAAGTTACACATAACACATTCTCTAAGTTACACATAACACATTCTCTAAGTTACACAAACAAAATTCTCTAAGTTACACAAACACATTCTCTAAGTTACACATAACCCCAATTCTCTAAGTTACCACACAACATTCTCTAAGTTACACATAACACATTCTCCTAAGTTACACATAACACACATTCTCTAAGTTACACACAACAACATTCTCTAAGTTACACACAACAACCATTCTCTAAGTTACACACAACAACATTCTCTAAGTTACACATAACACATTCTCTAAGTTACACATAACACACATTCTCTAAGTTACACATAACACATTCTCTAAGTTACACTACAACACATTCTCTAAGTTTACACACAACACACATTCTCTAAGTTACACATAACAACATTCTCTAAGTTACACACTAACACATTCTCTAAGTTACACATAACACATTCTCTAAGTTACACATAACACATTCTCTAAGTTACACACAACACATTCTCTAAGTTACACACATACAACATTCTCTAAGTTACACACTAACACATTCTCTAAGTTACACATAACACATTCTCTAAGTTACACATAACACACTTCTCCTAAGTTACACACTAACAACATTCTCTAAGTTACACATAACACATTCTCTAAGCTACACATAACACATTCTCTAAGTTACACATAACACGTTCTCTAAGTTACACATAGCACATTCTCTAAGTTACACACAACAAACATTCCCTAAGTTACACACAACAAACATTCTCTAAGTTACACATAACACATTCTCTAAGTTACACATAACACATTCTCTAAGTTACACATAACACATTCTCTAAGTTACACATAGCACATTCTCTAAGTTACACACAACAAACATTCTCTAAGTTACACACAACACATTCTCTAAGTTACACATAACACATTCTCTAAGTTACACATAACACATTCTCTAAGTTACACATAACACACATTCCCTAAGTTACACACAACAAACATTCTCTAAGTTACACATAACACATTCTCTAAGTTACACATAACACATTCTCTAAGTTACACATAACACATTCTCTAAGTTACACACAACAAACATTCTCTACGTTACACACAACACATTCTCTAAGTTACACATAACACATTCTCTAAGTTACACATAACACATTCTCTAAGTTACACATAACACATTCTCTAAGTTACACATAACACACATTCCCTAAGTTACACACAACAAACATTCTCTAAGTTACACATAACACATTCTCTAAGTTACACATAACACATTCTCTAAGTTACACATAACACACATTCTCTAAGTTACACACAACACACATTCTCTAAGTTACACACAACACACATTCTCTAAGTTACACACAACACATTCTCTAAGTTACACACAACACATTCTCTAAGTTACACATAACACATTCTCTAAGTTACACATAACACACATTCTCTAAGTTACACACAACACACATTCTCTAAGTTACACACAACACACATTCTCTAAGTTATACATATACACATTCTCTAACTTACACACAACACACATTCTCTAAGTTACACACAACACATTCTCTAAGTTACACACAACACACATTCTCTAAGTTACACACAACACACATTCTCTAAGTTACACACAACACACATTCTCTAAGTTACACATATACACATTCTCTAAGTTACACATAACACACATTCCCTAAGTTACACACAACAAACATTCTATAAGTTACAAATAACACATTCTCTAAGTTACACATAACACATTCTCTAAGTTACACACAACACACATTCCCTAAGTTACACACAACAAACATTCTCTAAGTTACACACAACACACGTTCTCTAAGTTACACACAACACCCATTCCCTAAGTTACATACAAGACATTCTCTAAGTTACACATAACACATTCTCTAAGTTACACACAACACACATTCTCTAAGTTACACACAACACATTCTCTAAGTTACACACAACACATTCTCTAAGTTACACATAACACATTTCCTAAGTTACACATAACACACGTTCTCTAAGTTACATACAAAACATTCTCTATGTTACACACAACACATTCTTTTAAGTTACACACAACACACACTTTCTAAGTTACACACAACACACATTAAGTTACATATAACACACATTTTCTATGTTACTCACAACAAACGTTCTCGAAGTTACACATTTTCTAAGTTACACATTTTCTAAGTTACACATTTTCTAAGTTACACACTTGGAAGAAACAATAAAAACACTGAAGATATTCAACTATTTTCTCTGTGAACAGAAAAGAAAGCTGGGACCTGGTTCATATGAAATTAAAGATTTCATTCAATTGGCCAATGAAAAACCCAGAAGCGAAAGAGGGTTGTGTGAAAATCTGGCTCCTAGATTTGCCAATTATCAAGAGGTTTGTTTGCCCCTTGTTGTTATCATCATCATGTGTCACTTGCCATTATTAGTCACTATCATCATGAGCTACTTGTTATTATCAGTCATCATTGCCATAGACTCACTCACGTTATGGATCTTGACTAACGGTCTAAGGCAGAGGCAGGTGAATGCCCTAGCACAATACGATGCTCCAATATAATGCATTTAATGTATAGAGTAACACACATTACACAATCTTGCAGAGATTGTGTTTGATATGTACACACCAATCCGATTCCATACTTACTTTTGGAATCGTTTACAATTCATCATTCTTATTACAATCTAATTATATACACAATGAATCAGTTAAAAATCAAACGTGCACTCATTTACTCAGATTCGCCATCGCATTCACAATCGCATACGCAGGCTCATTCAATAGTGCTATCAACTATACACTTGGGATCTACAACCACTACTCTGCGTCTGTCACTGTCGCTAGTCTTAACCCGTCTGACTAACTTGGCTTCGCTCTTCCATATCATGGGTTCTCATACCCCGTGATTTATGTGTCACCTGGCATGGTCCGTTGGACACGAGTCTGGCCCGAGTTACAGGCTCACCTGCACTTGATGTCAACAGCGGTGACCTTTCTCGGTACCACTGTCTACCTGTCACTGTACAATACACTACAGTCCCTGTAGCTAACCTGTCTCTCCTGTATGCTGTCCTGTCAGTACTGTCCTAGGCTGTATTGGGTTGTATTGGGTCTGTGACAATCATCATCATGAGCTATTTGTTATTATCTTTAACCATCATCACGTAATGCACTTTATTATCAACATTGATGGGAACGATTTCAGAATAATAAAGAATATTTACTGAAACCAAGTAGCAGCAATTAAAATGGGAAATAAAGAGGGCAGTTATGAATAGATAAAGCTAGATTTGATCTCTCTAATTATTACTTTGCTATAGAGGGAGAAGAGATCCCTGTCGTCAATTTGGCCGTATGACTTTTTTAGAAAGCTGAATTGAATGTTGGTGGTACATAATTTTAATAGCCTCTCTAGGATAGCTGATGGTATGCCTAGTTTTAGTTGTTTGTCTCTAATGCACTGCCAAATTGACGGAGTGGCCATGGGGAGTCCGCTTGGACCTATTCTAGCAGACATCTTCATGGCACATTTAGAAGAAAATAGATTTTCAGACATCAATAACTTGGTCTTCTACCGTCGTTACGTGGACGATATACTAATTATCACCACAGACGAGCTACAAGCAACGTCGTTCCAGGCCACAATGAACGGGACACATAAAAACATCTCTCTATGGAACACGAACACAACGAAGCGTTGCCGTTTCTAGATATCATAATGAGACGTAGAGCAGATGGCACAATTCAAAGATCAGTGTACCGTAAAGAAACATGAACAGGCCAATATTTAAATTTTCAGAGCTTCGCACCTGTCCAGTACAAATGGGGCCCAGTACGGACCATGTTTGACCATGCTAGGGAGATATGCACCCAGGACACACTGACAGAAGAATTTGAAACTCTGAAGAATGCCTTAAACCTGAATGGGTACTCCACAGGATTTATAAAGCACCACTGCCAACAGCCCAAACCTAAACCAGAAGAAACTACAGTCCTTAAACTCAAGGTTTTCATCCAGTTAACCTTCCGAGGAGATGATGTAATGCAACGTTTGCAGGACCGGCTCATCACAGCAATCGGGCGAACATTCTGTGTTGCAACTCCGGTTATCAGGTACAAAACCACACCGATCTCCACCCCAGCAGCTAAAGAACCTGTAGCTCTGTACACCAAATCAAATTGTATTTACCAATTTACATGCAGGTGCGAGGCCATCTACATAGGTAGAACAGAGCGATAGTTACATAACAGGGTGTTGGAACACCTTCCGAACTGGGTGGACAAGATACTACACACAGAAGATGGTAGCCTAGGCAGGCCAAAACACCAGAACAGTCCTGCTTCATTGGTCGCGAGACATGTGCTCGAGAGTGGTCATATGGTTGAAAGAGACAGTGCCTTTCGTGTGTTGTTCAACACACAGAGTAGTCGGTTGTTAAGGTTTGCTAAAGCCATAGTGATCAACCTGCGTATGCCGGCCTTGTGCAAGTAGAAAGACATGTTAGTCAGTTTAAAATTACTGTGGTAGACAATCGACATTATTGTGCGAATATGTGTATATTTCAGATTGAAGGATGTATCTAGTTATTTCACTTTATGTTGTGTGATTTCTACAGTATGTACCTGACGAGATGCAGCGAAATATGCCAGGCAATAAATCATGCAGTCTATTGTTTGTGTCTTCGTTATTCAAATTCACTACGGGAAAACACTGTTTTATATTATTGAATAGACTAAAATCATATTCAGAAGACATATTAGGTGACTACCAGGCGGGTTTTAGACAAAACAGATCAACAATAGATCAGATATTTATCTTACAACAAATAGCCGAGAAAAATTGAGAATATAAAAGAGATCTCCATAACATTTTTGTGGATTTTAAAAAGGCTAATGATAGTGTCCATAGGAATAGTCTATGGAATGCTATGCAGGAATTTGGAATACCAAAGAAGTTAATCAACATGACCAGACTATGCATGGAAGATACTTATAATATAGCAACATATAAAGGCAGGAAATCAGACCCTTTCCAAATAACATCTGGCTTGAAACAGGGTGATGTACTATCGCCGCTCCTTTTCAATCTGGCTCTAGAGAAAGTTGTAAGGATAATAATAATAATAATAATAAGTCTTTATTTTCAAAGGGTTAAGAATTGGGCACGCAGGCCCGTCTGACATTCTGCCCTTCTTCTCTATTTCCTATCATACATTCTTTCATTCAACATCACTTATGAAGCAACTTTTGACAACAAAAGAACATTAAAACGCATGAAAAATAATCAATAACAGATGAGCCACTTAGGCAGTGTTTAACATGGGCATTATAAATACCTAGGAGGGTAAAGGAGGAATGTGCTGTTGGAGGAACATCCAACCTGCTTGGTTATGCAGATGATATAGATATTATAGGGGAAAATGAACAAAAGACATTGGAAATATTGACTCACTTAAAGGAAAAAGCTCAACAAATTGGGTTGGTTATCAACCAAGATAACACAGAATATATGGTAGTTTCAAGAGAAGGAATGGTTAAAAACTCTGGCCACATACAAATAGATAATATGACCATTAAAAGAACGGAAACATACAAATATCTGGGTACAATCTTCAACTGCTCCAACATCATAAGGGAAGAAAGGCAAGCTAGAATCAACTCTGGAAATAAGATATACTATGCACTACAACATCTACTAAAATCAAAGGCGCTATCTCGTAACACCAAAATCACAATATACAAAACACTGATCAGACCAGTTGTGCTGTATGGCTCTGAAACCTGCAGTACAACGAAAGGAGACGAAGCCTTGTTACAAACCTTTGAGAACAAAGTTTTAAGACGCATCTTTGGACCCATTAGGGATACACAAAGTGGAGAGTGGAAAAGAAGAAGTAACAAAGACATTTATGATCTAAGTCCCCACTAATCACTGGTATCATGAAGGCTAATAGACTACAATGGCTGGTGCATATAAAAAGAATGGAAGACAATAGGGAAACAAAATTCACTTACACTCAGGAAATAAATGATCATAGACCCCGAGGTAGACCAAGAAGACGGTGGAGAGATAATATACATACAGACCTACAAGCACTTGGAATCAACGACTGGCAAGAGAAGGTCAACCAGAGAGGCGAATGGAGACGGATTGTATCTGCAGCAAAGAACCTCAATGGCTCAGAATGCTGAAGAAGAAGAAGCATATATAAAGTATGTATTGAAAACAGCGAAGGACACTGTGTCAAGACTTGACAGAGTCAGATACTCTCATTTGAAAGATATGAGCAATGAAGATTTGTGGAAATGACTACTTGTCTTAATCTGAGCATTAGCACAGCACCAGTGCCCCAAGTGCGTGTGCACAGCTATTTAATTCCACTCGCCAAGCCAGGCAAGGACCACTCAAGACTTAATGGCTATAGAATTATCACCTTGCAGAATACGTTTGGCAAGGTACTGGAAAAGATTGTTGCTCCTAAGTTGCAGAAATTCTTGGAAAGGGAAATGCTACTCCCAAGAGGGCTGGGGAGTTACCGGCCAAGGAAAGAAACATGGTCAACCCCAGTGACATTTGCTTTTGATGTTTAAGAGAGTTTTCAGAACAGACAAAAAGCAATGGCAGCACACTGGATCACGAGGATGCATGTAACAGAGCCTGATATGATCTCTTAATGTACACACTTGTGGAGATGGGTGTTAGTCGCTGGGTGGTGAATTGGATAGAGCTACTTTGCACTCTCGTAGGGTTGCTCTCCGCTAGGTTCATGGACTTCTGAAGCTTGCATTATTACCCCGGGAAGCCCTAGACTCAGTTATGGGCCACATATTGATCAGAGAAAAATCATGGATAGCTCAGACAGAGGACACAATCAGAGAAGTGTGCATGTTTGAGAGGAGTGTCAGAGTGCCAGTGGAAAAGTCAGACCAGTGCAGGGTCATAATAACATTGTATCGGGGATGCAGGAATTGGTCGGCAGCCTGCACTGAATAGAAGGTGCAACAACTGATCCACGACAATTCACGACCAGGCTATGTGATTATCTACAAGGATGGCTCTGTGCTAAGAGCGAAAAGAAGTGTCTGGGATTTGTTGCAAGGTTAGTGGATGGTGTTTAGTGCAGGTGAACCTGGCTTATGATATCATAACATCTCTCTGAGAATTGAGGTGTAGGCAGTCACGACTGCATTCCGCTGACTGGAAAACAAATAGTACACGCATGTCGTAATTGTAACGGACTCACAAAGTATGATGAGAAAGGTGAAGACAGCATGTTGTAATTGTAATGGACTCACAAAGTATGATGAGAAAGGTGAAGACAGCATGTTGTAATTGTAACGGACTTACACAGTATGATTAGAAAGTTGAAGACAGCATGTCATAATTGTAACGGACTCACACAGTATGATTAGAAAGGTGAAGACGGGCACACTCTGGGCTGAGAGGCAGGCTTCCGTTCACCAATCAAAAATAGAGAGCATGATTGAAGATATGCTACTTCTGTCATATCTATGATTGAAGATATGCTACTTCTGTCATTTCTATGATTGAAGGTATGATACTTCTGTCATTTCTATGATTGAAGGTATGATACTTCTGTCATTTTATGATTGAAGGTATGATACTTCTGTCATTTTTATGATTGAAGATATGATACTTCTGTCATCTCTATGATTGAAGGTATGATACTTCTGTCATTTATATGATTGAAGATATGATACTTCTGTCATTTTTATGATTGAAGATATGATACTTCTGTCATTTTTATGATTGAAGATATGATACTTCTGTCATTTATATGATTGAAGATATGCTACTTCTGTCATATCTATGATTGAAGATATGCTACTTCTGTCATTTCTATGATTGAAGGTATGATACTTCTGTCATTTCTATGATTGAAGGTATGATACTTCTGTCATTTTTATGATTGAAGGTATGATACTTCTGTCATTTTTATGATTGAAGATATGATACTTCTGTCATTTCTATGATTGAAGGTATGATAGTTCTGTCATTTATATGATTGAAGATATGATACTTCTGTCATTTTTATGATTGAAGATATGATACTTCTGTCATTTTTATGATTGAAGATATGATACTTCTGTCATTTATATGATTGAAGATATGATACTGCTGTCATTTCTATTATTGTAGCTATTATACTACTGTCATTTCTATGACCGAAGAATGTACTCTCTAATTTCAGTGACTGAATGCTGCAATACTGTCATTTCTATAATTGATCAGCTTGCAGAACATAATCATTGACTGATGATATGTTGATGATGTGTGGCTGATATGTGGCTGATATGATTGATGTTGTTGCTTCCAGGACAGTGCACCAGGTCCAGGGACTTATGGTGGTCCAGTGCTGGAAGAGAAAGCCAAAACATCTGTCAGTACAAGACCAACAACATTTGGACAAAGCAGCTGCCACAGACACGTGACTTCTGTTGTACGTACACATTGCTTATTCTGTTTGTTATTGCTGGTGTATTTGTTTTATTACATCTGTATTGATATCATTGGTGTAGGGTAAAGTGGGAGGGATAGTACCTCATGGTGAGTGGCGGCCATATCCCAAGGGATAGACCAGGATCCTGTTTGGTTGTCATCTCTTTACCTAGCTCATGTATGGCTCCACGAATACAGCTTGTGTACGGCGGTGGCCACACCACGGGCAACAGTCTTGGCTGACTGGCTAAACTACATGAGTGAAGTAGGGGTAATATCCAACTAAACTAAGGGAATGTCTGTCTCTAGTACACACAAGACTAGAATGGTGAATAGTGCCAATGAATCTACATAGATAATGACTTCAAAAGCAAATAATCAGAGTGTGTGGTACACATCAGGTGTGTTCAGGACACAATTGTGAATATGGCTGGCCATCGTGGAAGAGATTGGGACCTCACCACGTAGTATCACAATGACTGCAATGAGACTACAACAAAAGGAAAACAGCGATACGGGTAATTCTTGGCCCCCTGGAGATGAGCTTGTTGTAAATATGCTCTGGGAAAAGACATAACTGAATTAGAATAATGAAGTCACAAACAATAGATTGCACGATTTATTGCCTGGCATATTTCGCTGCATCTCGTCAGGTACATACTGCAGAAATCACACAACTTACGTGAATTAATTAGATAAATCCTTCAAACTGAAATATACACATGTTCGCACAGTAATGTCGATTGTCTACCACGGTAATTTTAAACTGACTAACATGTCTTTCTGCTTACACAAGGACGGCTTACGAAGGTTGATTAGAATAGCTTCAGCAAACTTTAACAATTGACTACTTTGTGTGTTGAACAACACACGGAAGGCACTGTCTCTTTCAATCACGTGACCACTCTCGAACACGTGTCTCCCGACCGATGAAGCCAGACTTTTCCGGTGTGTCGGCCTGCCTAGGCTACCATCTTCTGTGTGTAGTATCTTGTCCAACCAATTCGGAATGTGTTCCGAAACCCTGCAATGTAACTGTCGCTCAGTTCTGCCTATGTAGATGGCCTCGCATCTACATGTAAATTGGTAAATACAATTTGATTTGGCGTACAAAGCTACAGGTTCTTTTACTGCTGTGACAGGGATCGGTGTGTTTCTGTACCTGATGACTAGAGCTGCAGCACAGAATGTTCGCTCGACTGCTGTGGTGAGCCGGTCCCACAGACGTTGCATTACGTCATCTCCTCGGAAGGTTAGCTGGATGAATACTTTGAGTTTAGGGACTGTAGTTACTTCTGATTTCGGTTTGGGCTTTCGAACATTCTGTGCTGCAGCTCTAGTCATCAGGTACAGAAACACACCGATCCCAGTCCCAGCAGTAAAAGAACCTGTAGCTTTGTACGCCAAATCAAATTGTATTTACCAATTTACATGCAGATGCGAGGCCATCTACATAGGCAGAACTGAGCGACAGTTACATTGCAGGGTTTCGGAACATATTCCGAATTGGTTGGACAAGATACTACACACAGAAGATGGTAGCCTAGGCAGGCCGACACACCGGAAAAGTCTGGCTTCATCGGTCGGGAGACACGTGTTCGAGAGTGGTCACGTGATTGAAAGAGACAGTGCCTTCCGTGTGTTGTTCAACACACAAAGTAGTCGATTGTTAAAGTTTGCTGAAGCTATTCTAATCAACCTTCGTAAGCCGTCCTTGTGTAAGCAGAAAGACATGTTAGTCAGTTTAAAATTACCGTGGTAGACAATCGACATTTCAGTTTGAAGGATTTATCTAATTAATTCACGTAAGTTGTGTGATTTCTGCAGTATGTACCTGACGAGATGCAGCGAAATATGCCAGGCAATAAATCGTGCAATCTGTTGTTTGTGTCTTCGTTATTCAAATTCATCACGGGAAAACATTGTTTTGAATAACTGAATTAGGCCGCGAATAATGATAGTCTTTCCTCTTGAGCCTAAGTCGGCGCATAGGGCAGAAGTCATGGCTCTCCATGTCCGGCAGTTCGCTGCTACCTGTTGTAGATCTTGGATGTTCACTTGGCCATTGAATGAGCCTTCTCTGATGATGGTTCTACGTAGGGTTTCTCTTGGTCTTCCCCGTTTTCTTTTCCCTACCGGTGACCATATGAGGGCTTGATAGGGTAGTCTTGTCTTGTCCATTCTGAGTACATGGCCGATGTAGTTCCAACTGCGTTTTCTTATAAAATTGGATAGAATATCTTGCTGTCTCTTGAATAATGATAAATGCATCTCAAATTCTTTTGAAATGATGCATTCTGACAATGCCTACCTGAAAAGTAGAAGGAGAAATCTGAGAATTGGTATGTGGAACTATACCAAGCAGGGACATATAATGACCGGATTTCAGAAGAAAACAATTGTTCTAGAATTGTTCTAGAATCTGTTATGGTATTTTCCAACTTGAACTAAAATAACGTGAAAGAAAAAATATATATATAATTCTATGCTACGCGTTAGCAATAAATTAATAATTAATTAATTGTACAACTTATGTTGAATAATGTTACTCAAGTAGTAACCAATGACTAATTACAGTCAGGCACTTCATTATAGCAATGAATTATCATGGCACAAGGGTACAATGTTGGTACATATGTCGTTTCGCGACAACCATGTCCATTTTCATCGACTGTATCATTGTTTAACACATATACTCTCATCAAGAGTCAGGTTTCGATCCTCGAAATATAACTATACTATCACTGTTTAATACGAATATGCCGTAATAATATGACATAACATTATTTTAGAAATACAAACGATTTCCGATAATCCAGAAATGTTCAGGTATAGTTCATCAATTACAGCGCACATGGTCAATCACACTCGATTGTGCAGTGTCACTTGTCATGGCGAACAATGTCCCTGCCAAAGAACGAATTAAACAAACCATGTACATATCCGAATAACACTAATAAATTTCACATAATTCGCAATTTGTTGTTTTCAACAGTAATCTACCTGGGTGAATGTATGCAACATATGTTAATCAGCCTAACGAAAATCCAAATACGAACGCAGACAATAAGTAAGAAAATATAACACACATAATTTTTTTAGAGACGACTAAGAAGATCTTTAAGAATATTATCATCGTCTAGAATTTGGCAGATCTTAACATAGTATACTTTCACAGAATAATAATCCGTAAGAACTTCTACGAAATAAATAAGAAATATAATATAATATTCGGATTCAACAAGAATAAATATTTAAACCAATTAATATTCAGATTGATAATGCTAGTGATAACGTTAACCAGCAATGTGATAGCTAAAGTAGAGAATAGGATTACGTTTGCTATCATAAAATTGTCAAATATGGTATAACAGAGATAGTGTGGCAAATTCTGAAAAGTATAGCTTTATATTGGCGAAATTCAGAACAACTTCTTTTGTAAGACCCTAATGTGTCTGTAGTGTATTATGTGTTTATATAAACCTAACACTCAGATATGACTGAGCTACCGTATAACAGTAGACGGTACTACCTGGTTTCTGTTAGCGCTGAACGTTGGGCGGCGCTTACCAAACCCGACACCCCACATTGTGCCAACGGCTTTGGGCGGAAGAGCGCAATTGGGAGGGTACAAGCCTTACCCTGGTGCGAGGAAATGCAAGCTAAAGACAAAATGTCATGGCAGGGCGGACCAGGCCCTAAGCCTTGGTTGGCGACTGGTCTAGGATCGAAGCTCCGACAGGCGGACAGTTAGAGCATTGCTTTGCTGATCCGGCAGCTTCTGCAGCTTGTCTTGTTCCAGATGTAGGGGTGTTGCCTTTCCTCTGGAGTAAACTAGGCAGGCCGAGAGAGGGATCATGCTGCATGGGCAACACATGATCTCTATATTTTAGCCCAGGCTTTGTGCTATGGAGAGGCAATAACTCCATCCCTGGTCTTAACTGGTCTCGGAATCAAAGCGAGAGGCAACTGTTACGGGTTATAAGTCCTTGTCAGTTGGCGTAGACATGGGGCGCCACGCGTTGCCTCTGACGGTGGGAGACACCTATAGGTGTCACTGATCAGCTACCGCCCGCCTCAAGCTGGGCAGCCCCCAGCCAATTGGGTGCTGATCCGCCACAGCCTGCCTGCTTCAATGGGTGCTTGGGGCTAGGACAAAATCTGAATCGCAGGCTGTAAAACCAACGCACCAGGTACAAACAAATATAAATATAGAAACCTCAAGCTACGGCTTGCAACCTGGAACGTGAGAACCATGTGTCCAGGATTTTCCACTGACTTGACCAATATTGACGATGTGAGAAAAACGGCTGTGATTGATGCCGAACTCAATCGTCTAAACATTGATATTGCTGGCCTGCAGGAGACTCGCCTCGCTGAGGAAGGGTCACTCAGGGAAAACAACTACACCTTTTTCTGGAAGGGTAGAGGGCAGGCAGAAAAAAGGCAACACGGTGTGGGCTTTGCAGTGAAGAATTCGCTACTGGGAATGATTGAAATTCCAGCAGGAGGAAATGAAAGACTATTATCCCTGCGCTTGGCAACCTCTTGTGGGTTTGCCACCATTATTACTGCATATGCACCGACACTCGATTCCTCTGATGATGTGAAGGATTCGTTCTATGAGGAGTTAGACTCCGTGATCAAGGCAGTTCCAAAATCTGACTACATTTATATGCTCGGTGATTTCAATGCTCGTGTGGGCAAGGACTCGAGTTCATGGCCAGTGTGCCTTGGAAAATACAACATCGGTCGCATGAATGAAAATGGGCAAAGGCTGCTGGAGCATTGCACCAGTAATGACCTATGTATTACAAACTCCTTTTTTAAAACAAAAGAGATGCATAAGGTCACATGGAAACATCCAAGATCCGGCCATTGGCACCAGCTGGACTTCATCATCACACGGAGACAACATCTGAACCATATATCATTGACTCGTAGTTACCACAGTGCTGACTGTGATACGGATCATTCTTTGGTTGTTGCAAGGGTTAGACTGAGACCAAAGAGAATCTACACAGCTAAACACAAACCTAGCCTCAGGATTAATATTATTAACACTCATGATCCTGAAAAGTGCTTTCAGTTTCAACAGCAACTTGAAGACGCTTTCACTGATACACCAGAAAATTGTACAGTAAATGAAAAGTGGGGTCAAATTAAGGAAACTCTTTATAAAACTGCCGTAGGGGTTTACGGCACTGTGGATCATAAGAGGCAGGACTGGTTTGCGGCCAACAGCGAGACTCTGCAGCCCTTGATTGATAAGAAGAAGAAAGCTCTCTTAAGAAACAAGGAAAGACCAACGCGTAACACTCTGAGTGAGCTTAGGCAAGCTAGGAAGGATGTGCAAAAGGCTGCCAGGCAGTGTGCAAATGATTATTGGATCAAGTTATGTGAGTCCATTCAAATCGCAAGTGATAAGGGAGACATAAGAAGCATGTATGAAGGAATAAAGAAAGCCTGCGGTCCAGTGATCAAAAGAAGTGCACCATTGAAAACCTTGACTGGAGAAATCATCACTGATAAGAAACAGCAGATGGACAGATGGGTAGAGCACTATTTGGAGCTTTACTCAAGTGAGACCAAACTAGCGGATGATGCCCTCAACGCCATAGAGGCTCTACCAACTCTTGACCACCTGGACACACTTCCCACCATAACAGAAGTTAAGTGTGCTATAAATGAACTTGCATCTGGCAAGGCTCCAGGTAAGGATGGGATTCCAATAGAGGTTATCAGGAGTGGGCAAGACACACTCACTATACAGATCCACCAGCTAATAGAGCTATGCTGGCGTGAAGGACAAGTCCCACAGGATTTCAAAGATTCAAGCATCATAACACTGTACAAGAACAAGGGCGATCGGAGCGACTGCAACAACTATAGGGGTATCTCACTTCTGTGTATTGTTGGAAAAGTATTTGCCAGAATTGTTCTGCGCAGACTTCAAGTCCTAGGAGATCAAGTCTACCCCGAATCACAGTGTGGCTTTCGACAGAACCGGTCTACCACTGATATGATATTCTCATTGCGACAAATGCAAGAAAAATGCCGTGAACAGAATCAACCACTGTTTATTGCCTTCATCGACCTCACAAAGGCATTTGATTTGGTCAGTCGTGAGGGTCTGTTCAAGGCACTAAAGAAGATTGGCTGCCCACCAACTCTTCTGTCCATTGTGGAATCGTTCCACACAGGCATGAAGGGTATAATCAAGTTTGATGGTGCAACTTCTGAAGAATTTGAAATCAAGAGTGGAGTTAAGCAAGGTTGTGTACTAGCTCCCACCCTCTTTGGAATATACTTTTCACTTCTACTGAAATATGCATTTCATGATCAGGATGGTGGTATATACATTCACTCACGCTCAGATGGCGGCCTCTACAATGCTCAGAGATTGAAGGCTAAGACCAAAATTAGGAGGGTACTGATCAGAGAGTTGCTTTTTGCAGATGATGCTGCAGTTACGACCCACTCTGAGGAAGAATTGCAATGTCTACTATCTGCATTCTCCAATGCTTGTTCTGAATTTGGTTTAACAATTAGCAAAAAGAAGACACAGATTATGTCACAAGGTGCACATGGGGTACCATCAATCTTTATTGACGACGCTGAACTAGAGATAGTAGACCATTTTACATATCTAGGATCAGTGGTGAAATAGCAAATTATCCCTAGATCAGGAAATCAACATCCGGATTGGTAAGGCAGCAACAACAATGAACAGGTTAAGAAAAAGAGTCTGGGAGAACAGGAAGCTTACTGCCAAAACAAAAGTCCTTGTCTATCAAGCCTGTGTCCTTAGTACTCTTCTCTATGGCAGTGAAACCTGGACAACTTACTCACACCAAGAGAACAACTTAAACAGCTTTCATATGCGGTGTCTGCGAAGAATTCTTGGTATTAAGTGGCAAGACAAAATCACAAATACTGAAGTATTGGAAAGATCAGGTTGTGTGACAGTTTATTCCATGCTCAGTCTTCGTAGACTTAGATGGATAGGACATCTTAGGAGGATGGATGATGGTAGAATACCAAAGGATATCTTTTTTGGTGAATTACAGATGGGTAAGAGATCTCAGGGTCGGCCTCTACTACGATACAAAGATGTGTGTAAGCGGGACATGATTGATACAGGCATTGATAATGCACATTGGGAGCAAGTCGCCGCTGAACGTGTTGCATGGAGGGCAAATATCAGAAATGGAATAAAGTCAAAGGAGAAAATTATTGCAGAAAAGTCACACATCAAGCGTTTGAGACGTAAGATGGTACATGATGGTGGAAATGACCACGTGTTCACATGCACCCACTGTGAACGGACATTTACAGCGCAAATTGGCCTTATCAGTCACACTCGCTACCGCCATAGTTAAAAGTTATTATGCCTTTTTAAAGCACAAACTATCGTCTGTCAAGACGGCAAGGTGCCAATGTATGTATTTTCCAACTTGTCACAAATAATATTTAATTGAGGTTGTACATTTCTTCTATCGGCTCCTTGGTGAAGGGGTTAGGGACGCAGTTAGTAATCCTGCATACCACGTTCGAAACACAGCTGTGGGCGATTTGGTAGCAGGCCATCATGCGTTGGGTTTTTTATAAAATGGTATGGGTGCCGGTCATTCAGAAAGCAACACCTTTCTGTTTCAGTTCCCTTCGTTGTTTTATGAATTCTAACATGTCCTGATGTAATCCATTGCTTATGTTGTTTATTTTTTGTCGTAATCGAATCTTTGGCTGTTGTTATCAAGATATCCTTAGTGTATACTGCCAGTTCATCAGGTGTCATCTCCTCCTGTATAGACATCAATACTCAGAAACAATTCTTCACTTCTACGCTGTATCAAAGCGAAGTGACCTTGGTCCTGGAGTAAGCTTTTTGAGTTTTATTTCCACATCTGCTTCTAATAATTGATGATCTGTATCACAGTCTGCACTTCGTAGGGTTTTTGCTGATATTATGCATCATCTTTGTATTAAAATATAATCTATCTTGTTTTTGGTAGTACTTTCTGGGGATTTTCATGTGAGTGTTGTTTAAAAAGTGTGTTAACTATCATTAACTCATTTTCTGTGCAAAATTCAGTCAATTTGTCACCTGCATCATTTCTGTTTCCCAATTCCAAATTTTCCGGAAACAATGTCTCTAATTTTCAGCTCTTTCTGTACTTTT
>JACEFZ010016961.1:0-52019 GCA_014155875.1 Cepaea nemoralis | reverse complement strand
ACATTTAAAGGTGCATGAAGACCCAGAGGCATGAAATGGAATATTGCTTGGATAGCAAATCCATTACGTGGAAAGTCCGAATCAAAAGCCCACTGTGTGGGCTTCATAAAATGTGGAAAAGTGTCCTAGTGGCACGAAATGGAATATTGCTTGGATAGCAAATCCATTACGTGGAAAGTCTGAATCAAAAGCCCACTGTGTGGGCTTCATAAAAGGTGGAAAAGTGTCCTAGTGGCACGAAATGGAATATTGCTTGGCTAGCAAATCCATTACATGGAAAGTCCGAATCGAAAGCTCACTGTGTGGATGTCATCTGCAGACTCCATACTTCTGGTTTCCGGAAGAACAGCCTATGGTGAACGGAAGGCCCAATATACGGAAGTGAGGCTAAGCAGCCATGTGCAGGACGTGACGATTCCTTGGGTGAGCCCAGTACCAGAGCGCTATGTATCGGCTCTGCAAGTATGGAAGCCTCCTTGGATGGCGGGGAATGCCCATGGTCTGCCCCTGCCTTCCCTTGAGGGCTGACCAGGATCTTTGGCTGTTCTATATGGACCAGCTGGGATGGGGGATAACACCACAACAGTGAGAGTCAAACGTCCTAAGAAACCCCCAGGAAGGTTAACCCGGTCAACAAATGCCCGCAGAAGTCGGATGTGTCGGCCTAACGGCGCAAGAACGCAGCTCTGCTGTAAACAGGCACAACGCAGTCACATCCGAAAAAGAAACTCCGGATGAACGAAGAAGAAGAACCCCCGTTTGATATTCTGTGAAATGTCTGAACGACTTCCTCAGTATAAATCAGGTGAAGAATAACATGGGTCTGGAACAGTCAAGAGATATAGAGTCTTCTCTTTTCCCTCTGTTATTTCATTGAGTTTAGTAATTTGGTAAATGAAATTAACAAATACTGGCACACATAGACATCTTGTTTACACCAATAAGACAGATAATCAACAGACAGGGTGGACTGGAATTAATTTATGAGATTCAGTTACTGTGTATAGAGTTTATCGATTGGGCCTGTGTCTTTTGGCCTTTTCTTAAACAATTCCAAATTTTAGACATCTGTTCATAATGACATAAAATCAATGTGAAAAAATTTAAATCAGTACCAATTACAGACAATCAATAAAGAATAATCAATAAGATGATCATGAGTGTGTCATAAGACTTCTTTCAGTGTAAAGAAAGTTTACTAAAAAAATCTTAGTAAGCATTATAGTGTTTTGTGTGGTTTTGTCTCTCCTTTTCCTCTGAGTGATTTGGGTTTGTTGGCATGAGAAAAAGTCACCTCTGGGTGATAGATTTGGGTTGAGCCTGGGTCCATGGACTGATGGATCCGTTTCAGTACTTGCCAGTAAAGCTACCCTGAAGGCTGCCCTTGCTCTGCTCAAGGCCTGAGGTATCTTCCATCTCATGTGTGGGGATCTTCCTTTCTCTGCCTCCCTCTTCTGGTCAGGTCACCACCAAGAACATCACTGTGTAAAATTCACATAGGCATGTATACTCCTACCAATGTAATTTTTCCAGCATGTTATTAAGTGTGAACAAAACAAAACACAACAGGAAGGATAAGGTCGGGAGTAGCATAACACCTGGAAAGTAGAAACTAGTCTCCCCCCCCCCCTTCCTCTGATCTGGTGTTGTGTTAATTTGTGTGGGGTCAGAGATTATTACACTGTATGCACCTGCTATCATCTGGTACTTGCTGTATGCATGTTCTCAGTGTACTTGGGGTTCAGTGAGAAGTGTACAGTCAGACATAGGTAGGAGTGATGGTGTGTTGTTCCATTGAGCATTTAAGTCAAGCTGATAGTGCAAGACCAAGACAAGGATAAGATGCATTGTAATAAATGGCATTCAATTTAACATCTTCATCAACTCATTTGGTTATGCATAGTGTATATAAATGTTTCTCTGTACCTTCCAAATCAACTACTTTGTCTTCTTCTTCTTATAAATCATTTCCTTCTGCCTGCTGTTGTTGTGGTGTGGAGTGCTGTGTTGTGTAGTGTGTAGAGTTAACTTCTGTTGATTGGGTTCTCATAGCTTGTACTATTTTCCCTATCTTCATCAGTTAATATGAGTATAACTCAGCTAGTCTTTTATTGTTATTCATGGCTATCATACAGAATTTCTGATGTGTAATTGTTACAAAATGTAATCCATACAAAATCATGACAACAATACATTAGTAAGAGGTTGCTACAAAATGTACCTCTCCTAATCCTCTTCTCTTACTCTAATATTAATTTATTTTTCTTCTTCTGTTATCAGTGCACATCATGTCCATTCTGTTGGCTATCAACAGTTGGCTATAGACCAAGGTTTTGTTTACCTGTTGGTCTAGGCCGTCTGTCACAATTGGCGTCTGTGACTGTGAAGCGTAACCTGTTCTAGGCAATGCAGTTAATGAATGCTTTGTCTAAGTGAAAATCTGACACATAAATACAATCTAATTTCTATCAAACCCTATTATTTCAATTCATGAAGAGGAAAGGAAAGATATAATCTCTCTCTCAGCTCCTTAGATTGCGAATAGGCAGAAATAAGTACGTTTTCAAGCGAGGCAGTGGTTCCTGTGCACAAACTGTCTTGTGATTAGCAGATAGCAATTTAAGCAGTTTTGATAAATGCATAAGAGTGCGTTTGAATTCTCACCTCGTACAGTTTTTCTGTGATAGATTGTTGTAGTATGCACATAGTAAAGCTAACAGATGTATTGAAGAACTTCAGAGTTTGCAGTTTTGAGAAAGTATGAGATTGTGAGTTTTGCCGGGGAAACGGCTCGGTGTAGCTAGAAGTTTGCAGTCGACAATTTTACATTTTCAGAGGTTTTATTTTATTAGTAATACATTTAATTTGACGCACAAACACTGGATACCTCTACTGTATACATCTGGGTATCACACTGATCTGAGGATTCACAAGCTTACCTCGGATTTCGGATCAAACTGCCGTTTAGTTCATTTGAAAAGACAGGTCTCACAATCTATCTGACCGGTCGTCAGGGCTGCTGTAGGAGAAGTGCGCGATTTTCAATATTCAACTGCGTACCGCAGGTCAAAGTTATCATCATGTGACCCGATCCCTCCAATGATCTCTCTAGTTGTAGACGCTGTAATTTTCTATATTTAGACGACATCTGTCTATCTCCGGTGTCAAGTTGTTCGTCGTACTCATTAGTGCGGTCAATTGTATGACTTTCTCTGTTTTGGTGTGTAATTGTTGACGCACTGTATAATGATGGTTGGTGATTATGTCACAGACATCCTTCTGTTCCAGAATCCGTTTGATTGTAACCTTAATGGTGTGCCAGTTGAATTACAGTTGGAGCTCATTGAGAAGGAAGTACCGCTGCTTACCTGATGTTGAGTTTCCGAAACTTAAGAAATTTGCCTCTGGTATGACATCATTGTTTGGAACAACATATGTCTGTGAGCTAACATTTTCAAAAAGGAAGTCTGTGAAGTCACCACATCGAATGAGATTGACTGCTGAACATTTGAAAGCAATTTTCGTGATTGGATGCAGCAATTCCAAACCAAACATTGATGGTATTTTGAAAGCCACACGCCAGTTTCACAAAACTCACTATCCTCTTTTGCTGCTTAGTTTGTGAGATTCGGATATGTGCACAATAAGTCTGATGTAACTATCTTTTTGCGAACGTCGCCTTCTTTGATAACTTTGTTTAGTAAATAAACATAAATATGTTGGTTGTCTTTGTTTGTTTGTTTGTTTGTTTGTTTGTGTGCATTGCACGCCCTTTCCATGATTAACTTAGTTTTTCGTCTTTTTTCCCAGAGCTTTCGTTCTAGCTTATTATTATTGTTAAAGTTAGTTGTATATCCTTTACAGGACGTTTACAGTCAACACCAGCATTGTTTGCTGTTGTTGATGTCTTGGCAAGTTTACGTTCAGTAGTTTACCATTGCTTTTCGAACGACCGGCACCCATAACATAGCGTAAGAATGAGCGCAACGTTGTCTGCTGCCAAATCGCTCGCAGCTGTATTTCGAACGTGGGTATACTGGATTACGAACCACGTCTGTAAGGTCTTCGCCACGGAGACGGCGCAAGTATAGTACAGAATGAGTATCCGGCCCGCGCTCGTCATTTTGTCAGTTATCCGGCCCGCCGTGAAAAACGGTTTGGTGACCCCTGCCCTAGTCCATACTTGCCCACTATGCATCCGTCCTGTTGATTTCCAACTTCGGCATTCAAGCCACCCATTATGATAGTTACTTCAGAATTCTTGCATTTCTTGAAGGCTTTCTCTAAATCACTATAAAATTCATCGATGCTGTCATCACTACTGTCTGCTTTTGGTGCATAAACTTGTATGACGTAGACATCAAAAGGTCTTCCACTCAACTTCACCAATAACACTCTGTCTGATACAGTCCAATATCCTTTGAGCGATTTTTCTCTCTCTGTCTCATCTCGTCTCATCATGTTCTTCTTGTACCTTGCGGTGTCGAGGTGAAGTATAAACTTCGGGAGAGTGCCCGGTTATGGGCTTCGTATATCGACATTCCCATGGATTCTGTTATTCCCTCCGTCCAACGTTTACGTGGTCGGCCTCTTCCTGTTTCCATCTGGTCTATACAGCATTGCTTGTTGTGGCATGCTGTTGACTGGTAGCCTACTTGCATGGCCAAACCATTTGACTTGCTGCTTTCTAATAAAATCTAGAGCAGCTTTAACCCCCACTTTAGTCCTGATTTCTTCATTTCTGATCTTATCTCTTCTTGATACGTTGAGTATTCTTCTCAGGAACCTCATTTCTGTTGTTGTGATTTTTCTTTTCTCTTTTTCTGTCATTGTCCAGGTTTGGCATTGGTAGCACAGAGTTGGTAGGAAGATTGTGTTGTAAAGTGCTTTCTTAGTAGTTATTGATACATGTTTGTTCTTTAGTATTGGTGCCATTTGTCCAATGAGTTGATTTGCCTTATTGCACCTATTTTCGATCTCGTCTTCTGATCTGCCATTTGATGATATTATACTTCCTAGGTACTTGAAGCTCTTTACTTGTTTCAAGGGATGTTTGTTTAGGTGAATTGTTGCTGTTTGTTCTTCTTTAGTTATAGTCATTACCTCTGTTTTGCTTGTGCTCATTTTCATGTTATGTTCCCTACACATTTCGTTTAGACTATTCATGTGGTCTTGTAATTCAGCTTCTGATTTTGCTATTAGTGCATGGTCGTCCGCAAACAGGAGTTCTCTAATGGTTAGATTTGCAGATGGTTCTTCTTCTGTGTTCTCGTCACGCGGTATTCTTGCTGTCTCTGCTTGGCTGGTGTCAGAGTCTCACCCGAGGATAGAACGCGTTGTCTGCACCAACGCCCGACAATGCAACGCCGAGATATTATAAGCCCTACAGTTATAATGCGGCGGCCTCACTAGCGCCAGGCAGCCAGCGCTCGATAGTGTAGCGCTGGGCTATTATAAACACTACAGGCGATAAGCGCTGAACGATGCTAAGCAGGCAGCTAGCACACAGCGTGAACCGTGAGGGGTCACGCGTGCTAACCCAAGCGCTACTAGAGAGTGTGCTGTGTCCAGTCAGACTGAGCTGGACGGTCGTCAGGGACAGACGTGTGAAAGCGGCTGAGAGTTGTTGCATGTCGTGAAAGCTAGCCTGTTTGACAGCTTGAGATGGAGTGCGTGTCTGTGTGACTTGTAAGTTGGAGTGCATTGATATCTTCTATTGTATTGATGTATTGATTACTTGCACTGTTGTAATCCATTGTATATTGTAACTTGTGATTGCGCGAAGCGTGTATTGATTCACGATGTGTGCAGTGCGCGAATAAATAGCACGAAATATCTTATCGGCGGTTAGCCTTGTGTTATTTAGCTAGTGTAATTAAGATCGTACTTTGTCAAGTGACGAGCCCTAATTCTTGCCCTAAGCAAGACTTTGACAAGTGCTAACGTGGTGGCCTTCGTCCGGTTTATGAATCAACTGTTTACAGAAATGTGCCGATAGTAGATAGAATTTTGTTGGTAACAAATGTGAACATAGCGACTGCGGTCAAAATTTTGGATAAGTTAATTATAATTATTAGTATAGAAAGCGTTATAGTTTAGAACATAAATATCATTGTGTGAGTTAATTTAATCAAAGCAAAATTACGTTTTTGAACTTAGAAAATTTCAACCGAGGCATCAAAGTGACAAAAACAAAATGGCGGCCATGTCCTTGAATGTCATTGAGTAGTGATAGTGTAAGCGGAACGAGTGGAAAGTGTGAATAGAAAGTTGTTGAGTGTGGTGATACGACTAACAACAATACTTGACGACATACAAACCTACAAAAACTTAAGTGACATTACATACACCACACACTTGCACATGTTCTAATTTCTCTTAGTCCAAAAAGAACAGGTTGTTTGGGGTCATCTACACCTGTCCCTCGGAAACTCCAAAATTTTTTGGCCGACATAAAGTAAAAACCAGTGCGGTTTCGGGCAGTAGTAAGCAGCCATTGCCCAACACATTATCTCAGGAGTACTTGAGTATAAAATTTTTTCCTCTTTCTTATATTTTCGTTCTGCAGGCCTAAACACTAGCTATAATATTAAATACTGTAAACCTTTGAACTCAAATTACTAACAACTTTATTAATTTTGTGTCTATCGATTTCATCATAAATTTTGTTCATCATGGCTAGTTTGAACGAGTACAGTGAAATGGGTTTAAAAATGAACTATACGGGTGAAGAGTTGAGAGCCTGGAGTGAGAAAAAGTTTGCAGAATACCTCCTACAACAGGAGAAGATTAATGAACGTGATGAAAGAGCTGCCGAAAGAGCTTTAAAACAAGCAGGATTAGATAATGCTTTAAAACTTAAGCAAGCAGAAGCAGACACTGCTTTAAACTTAAGCAAGCAGAAGTAGACGCTGCTTTAAAACTTAAGCAAGCTGAAACAGATGCAGAAATAAGAAAAGCTGAAATTACATCCCAAACCAGGAAAGAAGAGCTCGAAGTACAGCTAAAAATTGAGCAGCTGAAAGCAGAAACTTCCAAAGAAAAGGAAGATAGAAAAGCTGACAAAGACCAGCCATATAAGAAATACCAAGGGCTGATTAAAAGTTACTCCACAGGTGACTGCATAGCAGCTTTCACTCAAAAGTTTGAATGTATTATGGATCATTATCAGATCCCAAAGTCAGAATGGAGTATAATATATATGAGAAGTCTTTCTGGAGATCCTCTGAAAGTAATAGAGGCCATTCCAAATGACCCGAAGAAAGATTATCAGCATATTAAGACAAAAATTATGGCTCATTTTCTGCTAGATGAAGCAGGCTACAGAGAACAGTTTGGTAAATTGTCTCCCACACCAACACAAACGTTCTCTGATTACATCTAAGAAATACAAAATATTTTCTCTAAGTGGCTATCTGCAGCCAAAGTAAATGGTAATGTTGATACATTGGTGGATCTTATTTTGAGAGATAAAATCATTACATCTCTCCCACCACCATTTTCTAAATTTCTATTAGAATGTCAGTGTGAAAGTGTACAACAGATTGAAAGTCGGGGAGCAGGTTATTTTTCAGCCAATAAACAATGTTTCAGTACTGGGTTGACGAGCACAGACTTTGTAGCAGCCGCTACTTATGATAGATCTAAGTCAGCGCCTTACAACAAACAAAAGCCCTATAGGCAATCTGCTGATCAGAGTAACAAATGCAGATATTGTCATTTGCCACACATCGAAACTGATATGTGTGACCAACATCCTGGTTACATGTCTTACTTACAAAACTACATAGCAAAGCAAGACAAGGAAAGAAAGGTATACAGACGTGCCACCAAATGGTTCCTCTGTAAAGCTTTCGGCCACTGGCGTAAAGATTGTAAAGCCAAAGCTATGTCTAGAAAGGCTAATGCAGCTATGATTGATAGTTCGTCATCAGATGATGAAAGTATAAAAGATCAAAATGTAAACGCAGCACATGCTACTGATGTGTTTCAACACGACAAATATACTGTCTGTGATCAATTTCATGAAGATGGCATTTTGACATGTGGCCATTCAATTCCTGTTTTAAATGAGGAAGCCAACGTAGTTGTGAACTCCCAAGGAAAACTAAACATCCACCAGGGTTATATTAACGGTAGAGCTGCCACCGTTTTACGTGATAGCGGCAGTACCCTCATTGGCATTAAGAAAGACTATATTTTACCATCACAATATAGTGGTAAATATGTTACTTGCAGAACTTTCTCGGGTAACATCGAGAGATACCCTCTTGCATGGGCATATATAAATACACCATTCCTCTCCGGAAAGGTTAAATGAGCAGCATTGAACAACCCTTGTTGCGATGTTGTCATCGGTAACCTTCCAGAGGTTAATGACATGCCATATGACAGTATTGTATCCTCTGCCACTTGTAACTCCAATCATACCATCTCACCATCATCACAAATCACGTTTCATGATATGGATGTATTACCACCCATAAATGAATGTATGTATGCCAATTCGGCAATGTCATCACAGGAATGTAGTTGTGTGAATGTGACACCAAGTTGTAATGTACATGTTAACCGTGATAGTACAAATGCAGTAACTAGATCTACTGCTCAAAGGCAAGATCGAATCGATCAGACAGAGGCTTTACAGCTAATAAGCCCAGTTGTAACATCTCCTGAAACAACTAGGGAGAAATTTATAACAGCTCAAAAAGCCGATCGATCATTGCAAAAGTATTTTAAACTAATAGGTCAAAAACCACGAGTAGCAAAAAACGCTAAATGGTATTTTGCTCTGAAAAACGGAATTCTGACACGGTACTATACCAAAGGTTCTAGCACTACTGAACAAACGGTGCTACCTTCAGAAAACCGCAACCAAGCATTACAGCTAGCGCATGACATACCCTTTGCAGGGCATATGGTGTATGCTAAAACGCGAGCAAGGTTACTTACTCAATTCTATTGGCCTAAATTTTGCAGTGATACGAAAGTATATTGTAGATCTTGTGACATCTGCCAAAAGTTTGTTAAAAAGGGGAAACACCCGCAAGCAGAATTGCAAGTCATTGATTTGGCAAGTAGACCATTTGAAAAGATCTCGGTCGATATAGTTGGTCCCCTTAACCACATAACATCAAGGGGAAACAAATATATTGTTACAATAATTGATTTATGTAGTCGGTGGCCAGAAGCCATTCCAATGAAGAATATAACTTCCAAAGATATCATGGAAGTATTTTTTCATATTTTTGCAAGGGTGGGATTCTCTGACACCATTCTTTCAGATCGGGGTAGCCAGTTTATTGCCGCACTTTTTTGATGACCGCACTTATGGAGAAGGGGGTCAATCCCTGGTTGGTGAACTGGATAGCAGCCGTCCTGCATTCTCGTCAAGTTGCTCTCCGTCTAGGCGCATGGACCTCCGAGCCACATATTTTAGCCCCGGGACTGCCACAGGGATCTGCTATCTCACCGGTGCTCTTTAATGTGTATACGAGCAAGATTGCATACCTAGAAGCACCAGGGGTTGGAAGGATTCTAACATTTGCAGATGATATTCTTGCATACAGGCAGGGGAGAAATAGGGACCAAACAGCCCAGGAGCTACAGGTGACAGTGGACAAAGTGATTGACTGGTGCACTGAAATGAGTGCTGTCATCAACCCGGAAAAGGCGGCCGTGTTGTGGTGCTCTCTGGACAATAGGATTGTGAGAGATGATACCCCAAGCCTCACGATAGATGGTAGAAGCGTCAACAGAGAGAACAAACTGAAGTATCTGGGAATCACATTTGACAGGAGTCTGTCCTTCAAGGACCATGTGGAGACGGTTGTGACAAGATCGCAAAAGGGACTCAATGCACTTAAAACTATAGCTGCAATGGACATAGAGCAGAGAATGCTCTTCACACTATACCAGCACTTGATCCTCTCAGTGATTGATTATGGACTAGGAATGCTCACTGTCTCAAAGAGTCAGCTGGTGAAATTAGAGCGCATACAGAATGAAGCGATGCGGGTCATTCTGGGATGCACCAGAGACACTCCAGTAGTGTGTATGCGTTACATCCTTGGTCTTCCTACTGTTGCTAGTAGGCACAAGGTGATGCAAGCGAAGGCATACCTCAGAGTAGCTGCAGACACAGATCACCTGTTGCATGAGGCGCTGGACGTAGTTAAGGGTCAGAGACTGATAAGAGGGAAATCATGGATGGCTCAGGCGGAGGATACGATCAGACAGGTGTGCCCCTTGGAGAACATCAGGCGAGGAGAGGAGTGGGTCAGAGTGCCAGCCGTGCAGTCAGACTTGTGCAG
Source organism: Cepaea nemoralis (assembly GCA_014155875.1). Taxonomy (NCBI): domain Eukaryota; kingdom Metazoa; phylum Mollusca; class Gastropoda; order Stylommatophora; family Helicidae; genus Cepaea; species Cepaea nemoralis. The sequence continues at coordinate 41,706 of JACEFZ010016961.1, read as the reverse complement.
AGTTGTAATAACATTGAACCGGGAGTGCAGGGAGTGGCCAGCGGGGGCCACGGAAGTGGAAATTCAGCAACTAATTCATGAAAATTCTCGCTCGGGTGATGTGATTATCTACACGGATGGGTCAGTGTTGAGAGGTAGGAGAAGTGCCTGGGGGTTCTTGGCAAAAACTAATGGTCGGCGTTTGGTGCAGGAGAGCCTGGCGTATGATAACACTACATCTAGCTTAAGAATGGAGGTGGAGGCGGTCAGTGCAGCTTTCCGCTGGATAGAAAACACGATACATACACACATTGTGATTGTAACTGACTCAGAAAGTATGCTGAGAAGGGTGAGAACAGGTAGGCTTCGTGCAGAGTGGCTTGCTTCGCTTCGGAGGTCACGGGTAGTAAGCATCACCTGGATCTTTTCTCCTGGGCATGCCGGTGTGCTGGGGAATGAACAGGCGGACAGATTGGCTGGCTCGGCAAAATTTGGTGGAGTATTGATGCATGACAAGGCAGACGTGGTTGCGGCCTTGTGGGAGCACGTGTACACCTCGGAGGAGCAGATGGAGCACCATGGTCTGGTAAGAATGAGACAACGAGGTGTGATGAGGGGTTCTGGCCGACGCTCGGCGCTCGGAGGAAAGGCGAGACGGACATATAATCAGATTGCTACTGGAACTATTAGTGTTGGAACTCTTCGCTGGCTACTGAGGATGGAGACGGAGCGCTTATGGGAATGTCCCGAATGCTGTGATGTCGGTTCCTAGATCAATCAATCAATCAATCAATCAGTTTATTGCCGCAGCTACACAAGCATTTACTAAAATGTTGGGGGTGAAGCAATGCTTCAACAGCCCATACCACCCACACTCCACAGGTATCATAGAAAAGATCAACGGCGATCTTAAACATATGCTCGCAAAAGTAACCCAAGAGCATCCCGAAGACTGGGACATGTATCTGCCTGCTATTTTATTTGCATATAGAGAAGTGCCACATTCCAGCACTGGATTCTCACCATTCGAAATCGTGTATGGTGCCAAACCACGCGGCCCATTATCATTGTACCATTCTATGCTAACTGAAAGTAAAACCATTTATACACCCATTTCATCATATGAACATGTAACATCATTGCGCGATAGAATTATAAGATCATGTATGTTAGCTAAAGAAGCACTACAAAAATCTGGTGCTATCTACCGACAATACGCTAACAGAGGAAATAGAACCATTACTCTGACGCCAGGACAGGGCGTTCTTCTCTTATTGCCAAGTGACAGACATCTTCTGACAGACTCATGGCAAGAACCGTTTAAAGTACTACGACAAATTTCGACGGTAGATTACGAAATTGCAGTTAGGGACAAACACAAAATTTGTCATATTAACATGCTTAAACCATACTACCACAGGGACGACGAACAAGTGGAGACGACAGCAAGCACAACAATAGTGGACCAGACAGACGACAACGATACTGACGAGATACCAACACCAGTCCTTGACACGACAACCAACCTACAGGACATAAAGGTAAATCCCAAACTGACTCAGACACAGATTAACAGTTGCAGACAAGTATTACAAGACTACAGTACAATTTTTTCTAACAACCCAGGACAGACAGACTTAGTGCAGCATCATATTATTTTGACATCTGACATTCCAATAAAATGCAGACCATATTCCATCCCTATACACAACAAAGACAAATTGCATCAAGAAATTACTGACTTAGAAGCAAATCATATCATCCGACGTTCACAATCACATTTTTGTTCACCTATTGTCATTGTGAAGAAGAAGGACAACACAATAAGACTCTGTGTTGACTATAGGAAACTCAACAGCATTACACAGTTGGATTTAGAACCATACAAGGATCATTCAAAGCTTGCAGGCTTTAGGATCATCACCCTTCAAAATACATTTGGGAAGGTTTTAGAGAAGATAGTCGCTGTTAAGCTGCAGGATTTTTTGGAAAGGGGGAAGCTTCTTCCAAGAGGCCTGGGGAGCTACAGGCCAGGAAAAGATACCTGGTCGAATGCAGCCACCTTTGCCTTTGACGTTTATGAGGGGTTCCAGAGTAGACAGGAAACGATGGCGGCAGCGCTTGATCTCGAAGATGCGTACAATAGAGTTCGCTATGATATTTTAATGACCGCACTTATGGAGAAGGGGGTCAATCCCTGGTTGGTGAACTGGATAGCAGCCGTCCTGCATTCTCGTCAAGTTGCTCTCCGTCTAGGCGCATGGACCTCCGAGCCACATATTTTAGCCCCGGGACTGCCACAGGGATCTGCTATCTCACCGGTGCTCTTTAATGTGTATACGAGCAAGATTGCATACCTAGAAGCACCAGGGGTTGGAAGGATTCTAACATTTGCAGATGATATTCTTGCATACAGGCAGGGGAGAAATAGGGATCAAACAGCCCAGGAGCTACAGGTGGCAGTGGACAAAGTGATTGACTGGTGCACTGAAATGAGTGCTGTCATCAACCCGGAAAAGGCGGCCGTGTTGTGGTGCTCTCTGGACAATAGGATTGTGAGAGATGATACCCCAAGCCTCACGATAGATGGTAGAAGCGTCAACAGAGAGAACAAACTGAAGTATCTGGGAATCACATTTGACAGGAGTCTGTCCTTCAAGGACCATGTGGAGACGGTTGTGACAAGATCGCAAAAGGGACTCAATGCACTTAAAACTATGGCTGCAATGGACACAGAGCAGAGAATGCTCTTCACACTATACCAGCACTTGATCCTCTCAGTGATTGATTATGGACTAGGAATGCTCACTGTCTCAAAGAGTCAGCTGGTGAAATTAGAGCGCATACAGAATGAAGCGATGCGGGTCATTCTGGGATGCACCAGAGACACTCCAGTAGTGTGTATGCGTTACATCCTTGGTCTTCCTACTGTTGCTAGTAGGCACAAGGTGATGCAAGCGAAGGCATACCTCAGAGTAGCTGCAGACACAGATCACCTGTTGCATGAGGCGCTGGACGTAGTTAAGGGTCAGAGACTGATAAGAGGGAAATCATGGATGGCTCAGGCGGAGGATACGATCAGACAGGTGTGCCCCTTGGAGAACATCAGGCGAGGAGAGGAGTGGGTCAGAGTGCCAGCCGTGCAGTCAGACTTGTGCAGAGTTGTAATAACATTGAACCGGGAGTGCAGGGAGTGGCCAGCGGGGGCCACGGAAGTGGAAATTCAGCAACTAATTCATGAAAATTCTCGCTCGGGTGATGTGATTATCTACACGGATGGGTCAGTGTTGAGAGGTAGGAGAAGTGCCTGGGGGTTCTTGGCAAAAACTAATGGTCGGCGTTTGGTGCAGGAGAGCCTGGCGTATGATAACACTACATCTAGCTTAAGAATGGAGGTGGAGGCGGTCAGTGCAGCTTTCCGCTGGATAGAAAACACGATACATACACACATTGTGATTGTAACTGACTCAGAAAGTATGCTGAGAAGGGTGAGAACAGGTAGGCTTCGTGCAGAGTGGCTTGCTTCGCTTCGGAGGTCACGGGTAGTAAGCATCACCTGGATCTTTTCTCCTGGGCATGCCGGTGTGCTGGGGAATGAACAGGCGGACAGATTGGCTGGCTCGGCAAAATTTGGTGGAGTATTGATGCATGACAAGGCAGACGTGGTTGCGGCCTTGTGGGAGCACGTGTACACCTCGGAGGAGCAGATGGAGCACCATGGTCTGGTAAGAATGAGACAACGAGGTGTGATGAGGGGTTCTGGCCGACGCTCGGCGCTCGGAGGAAAGGCGAGACGGACATATAATCAGATTGCTACTGGAACTATTAGTGTTGGAACTCTTCGCTGGCTACTGAGGATGGAGACGGAGCGCTTATGGGAATGTCCCGAATGCTGTGATGTCGGTTCCTAGATCAATCAATCAATCAATCATTTAGAACCAATGAGCAACTGTGAAGACATACTGACGGAATTGACTGACTCACGGTACTTTACTAAACTTGACATGACAAAAGGTTACTGGCAAATACCTGTACATGCTGACAGTATACATTTGACAGCATTTGCCACACCCTGGGGACTATACGAATGGTGCAAGTTGCCATTCGGGCTAGTTAATGCTCCAGCAACATTTGTCAGAATGACAAGACGACTTTTGACAGACATTCCCAACATCATTTGGTATATGGACGACATTTGCATACATACAAGCAACATGACAGACCATATAACAGCACTGCAGCAGACATTCGACAGGATTAGACAACATGGACTGACAATAAAACCATCCAAAGTTGATATAGCCTTTCAAGAAATTTCATTTTTGGGCTATAAGATCTCAAATGGCTTCATATCAACTGACGATAACATAATGTCCCGAATTTTAAAATTGTCGCTTCCGACAAGAAAGAAACAGTTGCGAAGTGTGTTAGGTCTTTTGAATTATTATAGACAATTCATTCCTCATTTTGCTAAATTGACCAAATGTTTCACTGATTTACTAACAAACAAACATCCAAATGTCATTGTAAATAGCGAATGTTTAAGGCCTGCATTTGCGAAAGTATTATCTTATTTTTCCAAGGAACCCATTCTAAAATTACCAGATCTTAGCACTATTTTCAGGCTAAGATGCGATGCGAGCTCCGTAGCCATTGGAGGGGTACTACTTCAAGAACACGACCAAGTGTTGTACCCGGTATACTACGTCTCCCGGAAACTGAACACCAGCGAACGAAATTACAGCACGCTGGAACTTGAAGCCCTCGCTCTTGTGTTCTCGGTACGTAAATTGTCCAGATTTCTTTTAGGTAAACATTTCATCATTGAAACAGACAATAGTCCGTTGACATTTATCACCAGGGGAACCCCAACTAACCAAAGAGTGGCCAGATGGTCCCTTCTTTTACAGGACTAATGCTTCGAAATCAGACATATCAAAGGCTCACATAACTCTCTTGCCGATATTCTATCGAGATGTCCTGACGACTCACCCAATAGCCAGGTAACACCCGAGCACATTGCAGATGGTGTATAAACGGCAACCTAGATAGTGCTCAACACCACAGCCAATTGTGACTTCATATCAGTTACGCTGTGTAAAACTGTGTGATAGGGAAAATGTAATTTCCCAGTGTAAATATAGTATGTACATATTGTTATTATCATGTGAATGAACGGTTCGTATAATTATAAGAAAGTTGCAAGAATGTCATTAATAGTGTAAATATATATTATCATTATAATAACGACACCATAAGTGTCACAGGACAGTACTACAGGACCCAAAGACTTACTGAGCTTGAACAAGTACCAAGCAATCCTGAGTACAACTATAAAGATGGTCCACGACGTTTTAACAAGTATGAGTGATGACCGTGACAACCTAATCTGAGAATATGACCGAAGAAGCTATCCTACCATTAATAACAAGATCTGGGTACTCCGTATATTTACAGTCTAACACAACGAGAGACCTTAATGTGAGTGTGCGGCAACATCTGTACACTTCCGTTATATATTTATATTACTTTCATAATAATGTACCATAATAAAATATTTGTAAATTGATGACAATTGTATGTAAATTCGAGTATGAAACATTTCCATATACAAAATTGTATATGTCGACTTTTGTTAGATGTAATCTCAGCATCGTAACTTGATTTACTTTTTCACAAAAGTGACCTTTTTGTGCACTTTTGTCAGAGAGGATCAAATTATGACACTAAGAAAGAAAATGGTACCTGTAATGTATTTTGTTGAAAGCATGATGAAATTATTGTCCCTAAATTTTGTTACATAAACAAGGGACATAACTAAATATTGTTTTTGATGCGTAAATATGTATTGAAACTACCATGTTTGCCTAATAGGTATCACGTCAAGAGGACGTCATGTGTACATGGGAAAACTTGCCAAAACTGAAGACCTTCATCGGGCATTCTATTAGATAGGGATAGATGTTCAATGTCGGAGTTATCTTATAGGTAGATACTCACAGACTCACCTGTTTATTTGTAATTTTTCTTTTTGGTGGAGAGGTAGGGCAAGTTAGCCGTAACTACCGGACTGGGTGTGTCTCAGTGAGGTAAAAACCATGGAATTGATTTTACCTGACAATTATGCTGTATGGATAGGCATGGGGATCATATACATATTGCTTACTAATCACCTGTACATATTAGAACTAATCAGAGCTATGTCAGATAAAGTGCAAAGTTCGATTCTGACAAGATAAAGAACAGCGAAATAGAGTACATGAAAGGAAAACCTTTCATGAAATTAAGGGGGGGGGGGAGGATGTCAGAGTCTCACCCGAGGATAGAACGCGTTGTCTGCACCAACGCCCGACAATGCAACGCCGAGATATTATAAGCCCTACAGTTATAATGCGGCGGCCTCACTAGCGCCAGGCAGCCAGCGCTCGATAGTGTAGCGCTGGGCTATTATAAGCACTACAGGCGATAAGCGCTGAACGATGCTAAGCAGGCAGCTAGCACACAGCGTGAACCGTGAGGGGTCACGCGTGCTAACCCAAGCGCTACTAGAGAGTGTGCTGTGTCCAGTCAGACTGAGCTGGACGGTCGTCAAGGACAGACGTGTGAAAGCGGCTGAGAGTTGTTGCATGTCGTGAAAGCTAGCCTGTTTGACAGCTTGAGATGGAGTGCGTGTCTGTGTGACTTGTAAGTTGGAGTGCATTGATATCTTCTATTGTATTGATGTATTGATTACTTGCACTGTTGTAATCCATTGTATATTGTAACTTGTGATTGCGCGAAGCGTGTTTTGATTCACGATGTGTGCAGTGCGCGAATAAATAGCACGAAATATCTTATCGGCGGTTAGCCTTGTGTTATTTAGCTAGTGTAATTAAGATCGTACTTTGTCAAGTGACGAGCCCTAATTCTTGCCCTAAGCAAGACTTTGACAGCTGGTTTCTTTACATATGTTGTCTATATATGTTATGAACAAGAGAGGGGACAGAACACAACATTGTCGTACTCCAGATCTTATGGTGAAGGGTTCTGAGTGTCCTCCAGTTGCTCTCACTATGCATTCACTGTTGTTGTATAAACTTCTACATAGGTTTGTTAGATGTGTACTCACTCCATATTGTTTAAGGATTTCCCACAGCTTGTTTCTATCTACTCTATCAAATGCCTTTTCTTGGTCGACAAAGGCTAAATAGAGTGTTTCATTGAATACGATTGATTTTTCTATAAGTTGTCTAAGAGCAAAAATGGCGTCTGTGCATCCTTTGTTTTTCTTAAATCCAAGCTGCGTTTCGCTTAGCTGGGGTTCTAAAGTAGTTCGTAATCTTTTTTCAAGAATTTTGCAACATATTTTCCAAGTATGACTCAACAGTGAAATGCCTCTGTATTGTGTGCAATCTCTTTTGCTGCCTTTGTTTTTCCAAATTGGGATAATTATGGCGTTTCCCCAGTCTCGTTGTGTCTGTTGTTCTACCCAAACATGGTTGAATAGTCTATGTAGCCAAGCTGTTCCTACTTCTCTTGCTGCTTTAATTAGTTCATTTGGTATTTCATCCTGTCCTGGTGATTTGTTCAATGGGGCTAATCTCTCTCTGTATCCATTATAATTGCTACTCCTCGCTGTTGTTTCTCTCCATCAGAATAGATTATTCTATATTGCTCAGATGTCATAATGCCCATTCCTGTCCATCTGGTCTCACGTACACCTAACAGGTTAATATTTAATCTTCTCATTTCATTCTTAATGTTATCAAATTTCCCATCCCCACTCATAGTTCTTACATTCCAAGTTCCTACTTTCAATGTTGATATTCTTTTGCACCCAGTCTCCAGATGACGGTCTGGAGTCACCTGGTGCACATGACTACCCCTACCGGGCGAGGCTGCTCCTATGGAGCACCCATTTACGCCGTTTCTCTGATTATCGATATAAGACTTCAGTGCATGATATTCTTGGCATCTATAAAGAAGGTAGTTTGCCATTGTTTTCCTTCCTAGCAGTGACCATACTGGTCGATGACCGTAGCCAATGTCTCCCCAAAAAGAGATCATCTGCCTACCGTCGTGAAGCTGTGGAGACCATAACCTACAACTATCTGTCGGCTGCTCTTCAACTTTATCCACCACCTGCACACATGGCTTCACGTAACCCTGATCAGGAGGCTAAACGAGTACTCCACCTTGCCCAAGGGTGTCCCATAGGCTAGCGGAGGGAAGGAAGCACCCATCAAGGCATTACTATCATGTTATTATGATATTTTAAATATTCTCTAAGCAAACGTAATTGCACCAGCATTTGGGAGAGAGAGAGTGAGTGAGAGAGAGAGAGAGAGAGAGAGAGAGAGAGAGAGAGAGAGAGAGAGAGAGAGAGAGAGAGAGAGAGAGAGAGAGAGAGAGAGAGAGAGAGAGCTATTTGTTCAAATTGAATGAAATTTACAAACATAAATGACATTTCGTCTAAACGTATTTATCAACATAAACCCCATAGACTTCCAAGGTCTTTCGCCGTTAATGTAAGTAAATATTCTTTAAATTGTGGGTGGCCTTAAGAGGCCAGTAAAAAAATGTTGTTTCCCCACAGAGGGGAAATAGAAATCCAAGGCCTACGCGCTATGATTAAAAGTACAGTTTTAATAATTAAACTTAAACGTAGAATTGAAAAAGATGTTTATAAAATGTAAGTAAATAAAGATTAAACAAATTTTTTATAAACATTTTAATAGCTTTCTTCTCATGATTGTAAAACTTAACTGCGGTTTTCGCTATTTTATTTCTCAAATAAAAATAAAAAGTTTTGATGTTAGATTGAGGTATTGTAGCTAGGTACACCGTTTTCTTTTTCAAGTTCTAGTAACCTCCCTTGTAATAATATTAGATGGTTATGTCCCCCTACCAAGCGCAGACTGCTACTGCAACCATAGATTAATCTTAGGCAATTTACATATAAACTTAAAGAAAGTCAAATATACAAATAGAAACTCAAAATTTGATCTACAGACTCTGAAGAGTGAGGAGATAAAAGTAAATTCAACGTAGAGGTAAAGAACAGATTCGATGCATTGTCCGATATGGCAATGCAATATTATTTCAAGACGTCAGTGACCAATTTAAAATATAAAAGAAATCAGTCAAGAAGCTGCACTAACAACAATAATAATCCCAAAAATAAAGATAATAGGGCGCAAGAAATGGATGATGGAAGACATCTTAAAACTCATGGAAATAAGAATAAATAACAAAAATAACAATGAAATATACGAAGAGATTCACAGGAAAATTTATGAAGCTATTGCTATGCAAAGAGGCAAAAGAAACATGGCTTGAGGAAAATTGCAAGGAAATTGAAACCAACACAACACCCAGAATACCAAATTAATGCACACAAGAATTAATGACATCACTAACAAAAGAACAGACACATCAACAGGTTGCCTATAAACCAACGATGGCAAAATCATAATAGAAAAAGATAAGATTTTACATGCGGGGTCAGATTATGTGAAAGACCTTTATGATGATACAAGTCAAGAACAATATGATCATCAGAATAATAATGAAGGACAATCAATTTTGTTTGTCGGGGTGTTTTTCTTTTAGATATCTAGCAATTCCGCGGAGGCGTTCTCCCTGGCGAAGGTGTTAACGATTTTCTCCGTAATCCCGTATATCCACGTGTGGGGAAACAGCTGCGCGAGATTAGGTAGGATATCGGGTCGCGTTGGTTACTTACAGGGGTATCTGAGATTGTCGCTCAGTAAGCAATGCAAAATACTGTGCGTAATCTTGCAAAGACATCAACAACAGCGGTAAAATGCTGTTGTTGACAGCGATGCAAATAGGATATGAGGGAAAAAAACAAAATTCGGCAGAATGCTTGAACATAAGTGTAGTGATCAATCAAGGCATTACTATCATGTTATTATGATATTTGAAATATTCTCTAAGCAAACGTAATTGCGCCAGCATTTAGCAGAGAGAGAAAGAGAGAGAGAGAGAGAGAGAGAGAGAGAGAGAGAGAGAGAGAGAGAGAGAGAGAGAGAGAGAGAGAGAGAGAAAGAGAGAGAGAAAGAGAGAGAGAGAGAGAAAGAAAGAAAGAGAGAGAGAGAGAGAGAGAGAGAGCGAGAGAGAGAGAGGAGGGAGAAAGAGTGGGGGGGGGGGACTTTTTGTAATATTTGTCAACATAAGCCTCATAAGCTTGCATGGCCTTTCGCCAGTGCGAAAATAAGTGCATGCAGGCCTTGATTGTGCCAGACCAGGTTTTGTCCCTACTCACTTCGCCTATTAATCGTCATCTCTCTCATTCCTATCACCTAGACTAGACAGACATGATACCCAACGCCACACGGCAGGGACTATAAGAAGATTGACAGTAGTCGAGATAGAAGGCTGTGTATGTGTCAGTAGTGTCCTTCAATAACTGTCTATCAAGACCCACACAACTTAATTTTGGGGTGCCTCAGGGCTCAATACTAGGTCCGCTGCTTTTTACAGTGTATGTTAACGATCTTCCTTTATACCTCAATACTTCGTCTGATCTATTTGCTGACTATTGTACTATTTACACAAGTCAAGAGAGCCTTTGTGACTTAGAGAGCTCTTTACAAAACGAACTTGACAACCTTAGTAGATGGAGCAATGAAAATCGCAATGTTAATTAACATCGACAAAACCAAATCCATGCTAATAACGACCAGACAAAAACTACAGACCCTAGCCATAACTGGGGCACAGCTCGAGCTCCGCGTGGACACGTTACCTATAGTTAATGTAAATGAACACAAAACATTAGGTCTTTTAATTGACAGACATCTAAACTGGAGCTCTCATGTTCACGTCCTTACCAAGAGAATAGCACAAAAAGTTTATCAACTTGCTAACATTCAACACTTTTTGGATGAAAGCACACGAAAAATATTCTATGCATCCTATATCCAATCACCTCTCGATTATTGTTCCACAGTCTGGGATGGTTGCCCTAAATCTAATATGAAACGATTGTGTTCGCTTCAAAACCGCGCTATACGTCTAGTTTCTAGCATAAAGCACGTTGAAAGTAATAAATTATACAGCCATCTAAGACTTCTACCACTTCAAAAGCGCTTCCTTTTTAACAAAGCCAAATTAGTGAATAAAATTATATCTGAAAATACCCCAGAGTATCTTCTACCGTTAATTCAATCTAATGCAATGAACAGTAAGCGCTTAAATTTATTACAGCTTCCTAAGCCTAGATTGGACTTATACAAAACTTGTTTCGCATATTATGGTGCTCACTTGTGGAATAGCCTTCCACCAGAACTGAAAACACCAATGAGTCCCTACACATTCAACCGAAAACTCTTTCAATACTTACTTCATAAAGACTATATGCCTCCATAAGTCACCTACCAGTATCATTTTTCCACTATCATTCTTTACTGTATGTGTGTGAGCGAGACAGTGGGTGAGAGAGTGAGTGAGAAAGAGTGTGAATGGAAGAATTAGTATGAGTGAGAGTGAGTGAGTATGCATGTGCGTGTGCCTGAGTGAGTGTAAAAGTGAGTGGGTGGGTGTGGACATATGTGTGAGAGATTTAGTTAGAGAATGAGTGAATCTGAGAGAGTGGGTGTGTTGTGTGTCTGCCTGTCTGTGTGATAGAGTGTGAAAGTTAGTGAGTGAGTGTGAGTTAGAGAGTCATCGAGTAAATGAGTGAGTAAGGGAGCGTGAGTGAGTGAGAGGGAATTTGTGGGTATGCGTGTATGTGCTCGAATGAGTGAGTGTGAGAGCGAGTGAGTGTGTAAAAGAGAGAGCGTGGGTGAATGAGAGAGTGCATGAGAAAGTGTGATGTATGTGTGTGTTATGTCTGGTGGGTGTACATGTGTGTGTACATGTGTGTATCTGTGTGTGCCTCTGTGTTTATGTTTGTACGTGTGTTAAGGTTGCGTTCATGTGTTTATATGCATTTATATGCATGTTCGTGTGCATATGTGTGTATGGATGTGTGTGTGTGTGTGTGTGTGTGTGTGTGCTCGTGTATGTATTGTATATCTTTGTATGTGTAAGTGTGCATGCATGCAGTGTATGCGAGGGAGTGTATATTCGTGTGTTATGTGAGTACGTGTGAGTAAGTATATGGATGTGTGCGGGTGTGTGTTTGTACATGTGTGTGAGAGAAGAGAGAGAGAGAGAGAGAGAGAGAGAGAGAGAGAAGAGAGAGAGAGAGAGAGAGAGAGAGAGAGAGAGAGAGAGAGAGAGAGAGTTGAACGCACGCATTTCATGTAACATGCTATTCCATATTTTTTATGTATTCTCATCTTTCATATTACGAGGTATCGTTTAATGCCACTTGATTGTCCTGTAACATGCCATTCCATATATTTGTTTTTGGTTTTTTTTTGTTTGTTTTTTGTTTTGTTTATTCTCATCTTATCATGTTGTATGCCATTTGTTTTTATCATGTATAATATAACATTACTGTGATGTGAGTGAGAGAGAAAGAGAGAGAGAGAGAGAGAGAGAGAGAGAGAGAGAGAGAGAGAGAGAGAGAGAGAGAGAGAGAGAGAGAGAGAGAGAGAGAAGAGAGAAGAGAGTGTTGAATTGCATCATTAATTTTTACGCTTTTTTCTTGTTTGGGTGGGTGAATGGGTGTGCAGGAGATTGTGTGGGTTGGGGGATGGGTGTGTAATGGGTGTGGGGGATGAGTGTGGGGATGTCTGTAAATGGGATATGTCTGCGTGGGTGGGAGTGTGTGAGTGTGGATGGGGTAAATGTGAGTGGGTGGAGGATGTATGTGTGGGTGGCGAGAATGTTTGTAGGTGGAGGATGTGTGAGTTGGTGGGGAGATGTGTGGGCGGGGATGTGTATGGGGAAGGTATGCGGGTGTGTGTGTGTGTGGGGGTGGGAATATGTTTATGGGTGGAGTTTTGTGCGGGGGAGGAGATGTGTGAGAGGTGGGGAGATGTGGGATGTGCAGGTGATTGAAGGGTGAGTAAGAGAGAGTGGGTGAATGTGTGTGTGTCTGTGTACTTGTCTGTGCTTGTAAGAGAGTGAGTTAGTGTGGTTTAGAGAGTAAATGAGTGAGTGAGAGGGTGAGATTATGTGAGGCAGCGAGTATGTGTGAGTAAGTGTGTGGGTGGATGGGTTGGTGTGTACGTGTGTCCATATGTGTGTATGCGTGTGTTTATGTATGTGTATGTGTGTGCACGTCTGAATGCGGGTGTGTATGTGTAAGTGTGTATAAATGTGCGTTTGTATGTGTGCTTGTGTGAGTAAGTATGTTTATATGTGTGCGTAAATGTATGCGTGTGTTTATATGTATGTGCGTGTGCATATGTGTGTATGTGCGTGTATATATAGGTATATGTGTATGTTTGTGAGTGTCTATGGGTGTGTGTTAGTGAGAAGAGAGCGAGAAAGACAGAGAAAAAGAGAGAGAGAGAGAGAGAGAGAGAGAGAGAGAGAGAGAGAGAGAGAGAGAGAGAGAGAGAGAGATTTAAGCGCACACATATCATGTAACATGCTATTCCATATATATTGTGTATTCTCATGTTCATATTACCATTTTGAATGCCAACTGATGTTATAATTTATAACATGAACACATGTACATCACTGTAGAGTGGGTGAGAGAATTAGAGAGTATGAGCGAGAGAGAGAGAGAGATAGGGAGAGAGAGAGAGAGAGAGAGAGAGAGAGAGAGAGAGAGAGAGAGAGAGAGAGAGAGAGAGAGAGAGAGAGAGAGAGAGAGAGAGAGAGAGAGTTGAATTGCATCACTAATTTTTAAGTTACAAAATGTATATGTACAATTTTTCTCCATTTTCTTTACAATTTTGCGACAATGCTCACGACAATCGTCACTGTATGTGTGTGTAAAGTGTGGGAGTTTGATCATAATAGTAGGTTGGGGGATGGGGGAATGTGTGTGTGTGTGTGGGTGGGCGGGGTGGGATTGTGTGGGTGGGTGGGGGATTTGTGTGTGGGTACGTGCGGGATGTATGGGTTGGCGGGGAGATGTGTGTGTGTGGGTGGGGATGTGTGTTTGGCTAGGTGGTTGTGGGTGAGTTTGTGGAGGAGGATATGTTGGTGGATGATTGATGGTGGTGTATGGGATGGGTGGGGGTATATGTATGGGTGGGGAGATGTGGGTGTGGGGATATGTGGTGGGTGGGAGATGTGTGCAGGTGGGGGTGGTTGTGGGTTTGGGGGTGTGGTTGAGGGATGTGTCTGGGTGTGGGATGTTTGGGTGGATGGGTGGGGAGTGTGTGTGGGTGAGATATGTGTGGGGGATGTATGTGGGTTGGGGGAGGGGTGCATGATGGGTGTGGGTGATGGATTTGGAGATGTGTGTGTGGGTGGGGGATATGTCTTCCTGGGTGGGGAAGTGTGGCTGGATGGAGGATTTATGTGTGGGTAGTGAGGGTGATTGTAGTTGGGGGATGTGTGTATGGGTAGGAGATGTGTGGGGAGATGTGTGTGTGGGTGAGGGATGTGTCTTTGGGATTTTGTGGGTGTGGTGTTGTGTGGGAGGGGAGCTGGGTGTGGATAAATGATGTGTGTGTGTGGGTGGGTGAAGGTGTGGTTGGGTTTGCGGGTTGGTGAAGGATGTGTGTGAGGGTGGGAATGTGTGCTTAGATGGGTGGTTGGGGTGTGTGAGTGTGGGTGGGTAGATAGGAGATGTATGTGTTGATGAGTGGGTAAGGGATGTGTGGGTGTTAGTGGTTGAGGGATAAGTACGTGTGTCCTAGGGATGTGTGAGGGGATGATTGTATGAGTTGGGGATGTGTGTGTGGGTTGTGTGTGTGCGTGGATGGGAGGTGTGTGTTTGTGAATGGGGGATGTGTTGGTGGGTGGGGATGTATGTGAAGGATGTGTGTATGGGTGGGGAGATTGGGGAGATGGGTAGGGGTGTGTGGTTAAGGGATGTGTGGCTGGGGGATGGGTGGAATGAGAGGATGTGTGGTTGGGTAGAGGATGTGTAGGTGGGTGAGTGTGTGCAGGTTAGGAGATGGTGGGGGGGGGGGGGTGTTTGTAGGTGTGGGCTCGGGATCTGTGAGTGGGCTGGGGGAGATGGGAGATTATGTGGGTGGGTGCGGAATTTGTGTGTGGGTGGGTGCGGAATATGTGAGTTGACGGGGAGATGTGTGTGTGTGGTTGAGGAATGTGTGTTTGGCTGAGTGGGTGGAGGTGTGTGGATGGAGGAGGATATGTGGGTGAGTGATTGTTGGTGGGTAATGGGATGGGTAGAGGATATGTGAGTGGGTGGGGAGATGTGTGTAGGTGGGGGATGTGTGGGTTATTGAATGTATGTGTGCTTGGGGTGTGGGTGGTTGGGATGTGTGGTATGTGTGGGTGGGGAGATGTGTAGGTGTAGGGATGTGGTGGATGGGTGGGGGAATGTATGTGTGTGTGGGTTATGTGTGTGGTTGGGTGGGGGAGTTGGAGTGAATGGGGGATGTGTGGGTGGGTGGTGGATGGTCTCATAACATAGTAATATGCATTGTTTATGTTTACAAAATTCATGTGACAATGTTTTTTCCTATGCACTGTTGATGAAAGAAAGATGAGTGAATGGAAGGGCCGAATGTAAGACTGGCCTGCGTGCCCAATTTGTTACCCTTTGAAAATAAAGTCTATTCGTTCGTTCGTTCTGTATACGAGACAGAAGGCCGAGGACAGACATGATAAACAACACCACACAATATGGACTATAAGAAGATTGGCAGTACACGAGACAGAAGGCTGTGGACAGACATGATCACCAACGACCCAAGACATAGACTATAAGAAGATTGACAGTACACCAGACAGAATGCTGTGGACAGACATGATCACCAACGACCCAAGACATAGACTATAAGAAGATTGACAGTACACGAGACAGAAGGCTGTGGACAGACATGATCATCAACGCCACACGACATGGACTATAACAAGAGTGGCAGCACAAGAGACAGAAGACTTTGACAGACACGAACACCAACGTGGCATTTGCTATAAGAAGAAGAACTAAAGTTCCAATTGCCTTCTGAATTCTTTATGTTAATATTTATTCTAATCTGTTCCCCCATCTTTGATGACATTATTTCCTCCTTCTTCGTTCACAAAAAGAAGTTTAAAAGGCAAGAGAGAGGTCATCATGGCCGAATGGATAAGAACGCGCGTTCTTAAACATCCGTTGTGCTGATGCCGAGGTTAGCGGTTCAATCCCTACACCGGACAGTGGACTAAAATGTTGACCTATCGTCCTTGACTTGGGGTAGTAAATTGCAAGTACCTCTGAAGTCGAAGTGGGTTTCCTTGATGGCGAGGGACACTGGTAATAGGGGAAGCTAATCGCCGCGCAAAATTCAGTCTAGTGCAGTGGTTCTCAAGCGGTGGGGAATTCCCCCCCCCCCACCCTCTCCAGGGGGGAATTTTGGGGTTTCCGGGGTGGGGGGGGGGGGGGGGAAATGAAGATTATTTCAAGATCGCATTAATACAAGAACCGATTACTTGATCTTGTTTTTCCCTTCATATTTTACGGTTCTGTACGCCTCACCCTTCTAAAATTCGTTTTATAAAATAAGTAGACCCACAAATCATGCTTTATGTGGACGTCTAGACTTGTTTTAGTATGTGCTTCCATTATTACCTATACTGTGTAGGGGTCGGAGGGGGGATATTTAGGTAGGAAATACGAAACGGGGAGGGGTGGGGGGAATGACGTTCTGAAAATATGGTGAAGGGAGGCACGGGCCAAAAAATGTTGAGAATCACTGGTCTAGTGCTACTAGCGTGTATAGACTACGGCCGAGTTCAAAACGAGCGAGGTCCCCTTCCAAAAATAAAAAGTAAGGCGATCTATTTTATATCACCGAGTTTTATCCCATATGGCTCGGTCTCTTACACCAGGGCGGCCTGCCGAAAGCATCGCGCAGAGCACGAACCCGTAGCACCAGCGACGACCCCCGAAAATTGCACACTGCCACCGAATGATGTAGTCTAGAATCGAACCCATAACCTTCTGTGCATGAGGCAGGTGACGCATCTTCTTCGCCACGCAGACTCCTTTCCCTTCATCGTTCACACTGTGACGCATCTACTTCGCCACGCAGACTCCTTTCCCTTCATCGTTCACACTGTGACGCATCCTACTTCGTCACGCAGACTCCTTTCCCTTCATCGTTAACACTGTGACGCATCCACTTCGCCACGCAGACTCCTTTCCCTTCATCGTTAACACTGTGACGCATCCACTTCGCCACGCAGACTCCTTTCCCTTCATCGTTAACACTGTGACGCATCCACTTCGCCACGCAGACTCCTTTCCCTTCATCGTTCACACTGTGACGCATCTACTTCGCCACGCAGACTCCTTTCCCTTCATCGTTCACACTGTGACGCATCTACTTCGTCACGCAGACTCCTTTCCCTTCATCGTTAACACTGTGACGCATCCACTTCGCCACGCAGACTCCTTTCCCTTCATCGTTAACACTGTGACGCATCCACTTCGCCACGCAGACTCCTTTCCCTTCATCGTTAACACTGTGACGCATCCACTTCGCCACGCAGACTCCTTTCCCTTCATCGTTAACACTGTGACGCATCCACTTCGCCACGCAGACTCCTTTCCCTTCATCGTTAACACTGTGACGCATCCACTTCGCCACGCAGAATCCTTTTCCTTCATCGTTAACACTGTGACGCATCCACTTCGCCACGCAGAATCCTTTTCCTTCACCGTTCACACTGTGGCACATCCACTTCGTCACGCAGACTCCTTTCCCTTCATCGATCACACTGTGACGCATCCACTTCGCCACGCAGACTCCTTTCATCGTTCACACTGTGACGCATCCACTTCGCCACGCAGACTCCTTTCATCGTTCACACTGTGACGCATCCACTTCGCCACGCAGACTTCTTTCATCGTTCACACTGTGACGCATCCACTTCGCCACGCAGACTTCCTTCATCGTTCACACTGTGACGCATCCACTTCGCCACGCAGACTCCTTTCATCGTTCACACTGTGACGCATCCACTTCGCCACGCAGACTCCTTTCATCGTTCACATTGTGACGCATCCACTTCGCCACGCAGACTCCGTTCATCATTCACATTGTGACGCATCCACTTCGCCACGCAGACTCCTTTCATCGTTCACATTCTAGCGTCAGTATGAATAACTCCAAAGCCAGCAGCAGTCACCTTGAACCTGTTGGTATTCCCATAGAATTTGTCCTCAAAGGAGCGGGTGTGGGCCAAAATAATTTTCTCCGTTCTGCATATGTTGGATACTAAAGAGTGTATTTTTAATGAGTGTGGGGTTTTTGAAAATAATGCCGTTCCAAGCTTTGTATGTACCTTTGTTGTTGCTTGAAATCCACAGAGGATTAATACAAAACTTGGAACGGCACTATTTAAAAAAACCCACAGTCATTAATAATGCACCCTATGCTGCAACACAAGTTTAGCTGTCACTTTACATGTCCCACAGTCACATTTTGGAAGCAGCTTCAAATCAAAACTTCAATTTTTTTTTTTTTTTTGGGGGGGGGGGGGGGGGGGGGGGGGGGGGGGGCAGTAAAGAACAAATGTATCATTTTTTGATGTAGTCACAGCTGCTTTCAATACAAATTCCTCCAGCGCCGCCGATAAAGTGCTTGGATTACTGTAGAAAAATCGACTCTGGGGTCACTACTGGGTATGCCTGACCTGGTCGTGAACATTCTGTCACAGAAGTCACGCCGTTTTAAAACTCCCTACTCCACTCATACACTTGCTGGACTTGACAGGCATGCATCACCATACTGGACCTTCATTTGCCGATGAATTTCTTTAGGTTTCACACCTTCACTGATCAAAAACGGATAACAGAACAGAACAGAACGCAGAAAAAGACGAACGCGCACGAGAAAGAGAACAAGAAAGACAGCATCAAAAAGAGATGGCACAACTAGCTGAGATAACAAAACAAAAACAGCTAGAAGATGACAAACAGATTAAACAAAAACAGCTAGAAGATGACAAACAGATTAAGCAAAAAGAATTAGAAATTAAACAACAACAGTTAGAACATGATAAGACAGTTAAACAACAACAGTTAGAACATGATAAGACAGTTAAACAACAACAGTTAGAACATGATAAGGAGATGAAACAGAAGCAGTTAGATCAGGAGAAAGAACTAAAACAAAAGCAATTAGATCAGGAAAGGGAACTAAAGCAAAAGAAATAGATGTTAAGGAAAAACAAATTCAAGTAGAATCAGAGACACAGTTAAAGATGAAAAGTATGGATGTAGACTCACACGCAGAGATCTCTGCCACTAAATTAAGAAGTCAACAAGAAGAAAATAAGTTCAACAAATACAAAAATATTATCAAACCATACTGTAAAGATGATTCCATATCAGCCTGGACAGAGAATGTAGAGTATCAATTTAAATATCACCAAGTTCCTTTAGATATGTGGGCTCCTATCTACATGAAGAATCTAAGTGGTGAGCCCCTTAAAGTAATAGAATCTATCCCTATTGATCTTAGATCTAGCTATCAATACATCCATGATAGGATTATGCAGCACTTTTTACTTGATGCCCCTGGGTATCAGGTTCAGTTCTCAAATTTAAACCTAAACCTAGTGAAACTTTTATAGATTATGTTTCAAATGTGCAGAGTGTACTAAACAGGTGGCTTAAAGCAGCTAACATAGGTAAAGACTTTGATAGATTAAAAAACCTAATAGCTATGGACAAGGTTATATCTACTATACCTTCTCCTTTTGCTAAATTTTTGCAGCAGTCAGACATTGAGAACATCGAGCAGTTCGAAAAAAAAAGGCTCAGCATATTTTTCTTCTAACAGAGAGATTTTTAAGACCTCATGTGACTCTGAAATAGTTTCCTTTGTGAGAGACCAACCAAAAAACTATCAGAATAACAGACAACCCTTTCAGAAACACGACATCAAAGATAGAAAAGTGTCAAAATGTATTTACTGTCAACTTTTGCATGACACTTATTCTATGTGTGACAAATCGCCAAACTACCCAGCGCATCTTGAAAATGTTATCAAGAAGCAACAAAATAAAAGATCAGCATACAGGCGTGCAATCAAATGTTTTTTTTTGTTCCAGCTATGGCCATTATTCTAATAAGTGCCTTGGCCGCCAACGTATGAAAGCTAACAATGCTATTTTGATTGACACCTCGTCAGATAGTGGTAGTGAGACTGAGTGTGAAGTTGAAAATGTATTACCTTTCAAGGAGTCTGAAGATGTCTGTTGTGTGAACGATGTGTTGGGCTTTGACAATTGTGGACATTGTCAGCAATTTCATGCAGACGGAAGACTGGAGTGTGGACATACAGTACCATTCTCTACTGAGAGTGTAAATGCAGCAATAGCCTCCAGAGGCAAGTTAGTGTTCCACAATGCAATGGTCAACGGCAAACCATGCCAATGTTTGCTGGATAGCGGCAGTACCCTTATTGGTCTTAGAAAGGATCTAGTGAATCCAGGTGATTATACAGGCGACTCTGTCAAATGCCGAACCTTTTCGGGTAACATTGAAATTTACCCTTTGGCCAAAGCCCGTATTAACACTCCTTTCCTTTCGGGTACCTTTACTTGTGCAATACTTGACAACCCTTGTACTGATTTAATTTTGGGGTGCTTACCCCAACTGAAACAATGTACTAGTGACGAAATAGTTGCATGGGAGAAATTAAATGCAGCTAAGGCAACAACCAGAGTTGACACTTCAAAACATCATGACCCATTACAAGATGAGACACTACTGATGCTTTTTCCAGCCAGCACAGATGACACAAACACACAGAAATTTATACACCAGCAGAAATCTGATCTTAATGTGTCTCCATATTTAAATTTAATGAAACAAAGATCCAAAATCACCAAACATACATCAGTGTTCTCTAGACTGAAGATTGGCATTTCAACCAGATGTTATACTACAGGTAACCATGAACAGGTGTTACCTGAACAACACCGTTTAACTGTGCTAAAGAATGCACATAAAACGCCGTGTGCTGGTCATCTTGCATACAACAATAACAGGCCAGGTTTTTTCAATAATATAAAATTATTTTGTCATAATGTATTTGCTTGTAATGTCTGTCAACAATTAGTACAAAAGTTTAAGGGTGGACATTCTACAGCTGAAGTACAACCCTTTACACTGGCACCCAAGCCATTTGATAGAGGAAGGGTCAGTTCTACCACAAGCACACAAACAAAGGTGCGAAAACAAGTGATCTTGAACTTGATCAAGACAGATTTAGGCTACTTCCATACGAACGAAATGGCAAGGACCATTCAAGGTGGTACATAACCATGGTACATGTTGACGATGAAATATCGATAAACAGACACTTAGAGATATTCCATGTCAACATGCGAAAACCTCACTTTTCAAGACAAGAGACAGAAGTAGTGACAGACGAACAGAGTGCACCAACACCTAGTGATCAGACGACAGACATACAGAGCGCAACTACACTAGTTAGCGAGACTGGCAAATCCGACGAGGGGCATACATGTAGTGAACTTACAGAATACACATGAATAAATCAGAATACTGATGACTGGACAATACACCTACTGAAACTGAGACATGCCTTTGACAGAGTGCGACTCTCCGGTCTCACTGTCAAACCAAGCAAAGTCAAAGTATGCCTAAAATAAATTCATTTTTGGATCATGTCATTTCTCAAGTCCAACGGTAGACTGACCTGAAAAGTAGTACCAAAATTATGAATCTGACCATGTCTAACAGAAAGAAACAGGTCAGAAGCCGTTTGGGATTAGTAAATTACTCAAAAATTACAATTCTATATTTCTATGTTTTAAAAGTATGTGTAAAATGAAATGTCAAAGATGCATTATTAATTTCTGCATTGTCAAAAACATGAAAGTCCTTTTTTGTAATATTCCAATCCTCCGCTTGCCTAATCCTAGGCTCGTTTATTATTCTAGGACAGATGCCAGCAGTACTAGGCCAATTTTTTGAGGGCATCTTCCATCCGATTTGCTACGTGAGCCGTAAGATCACACCTGCTGAGTCCAGAGATTCCATATCACAGTTGCAACCCTAAGCGTCATCTATGCAGTGAGAAAGCTCCATCGAGTTCTGACGGATGTTCACTGCATTGTCCAGACCGACAACTCCCCGATCACGGTCATAGAAAGTGGTGTGCATCAAAATGACCGGATATACAGGTGGTCACTAATTTTACCTTTTGGGGTAGAAATACCTGAAATCCCACATATAAATGTAGAGTGATAGTTAGTACATGAATACATTATATTATTCTATGTAAAATAGGGTACATATACATCGACCGTATATGCTTAATCATGTACCAAGAATAGTCAACTATCATGTGTCCGTAGACATTAAGTCAAGAACTGTGCTGCAGAACGTAAATATCACCGTGTGAACAAGGATAGATAATTACCAACTAAGCTCCATTCCGGTGTACCATTGGTGTGAAACGCAGAAAACAGTGTCAGAACAGTGCTTAATTACAGACACGAAAAGGCTGAGCTACGACACCAGCGAACTCTACACGTGCACTACCGATAGAACATTATGATGACTGTGCAAAGTATTTCAGATACCCAGGCAAAGTGTGTAGATATATTATGCCTATACAAGCAATGTACAAACATGAAGGCAACTACTAACCTGTGGAAACTGAATAACATGTATATAAACTTAATGTGATATGTAATATAATATTTTAAGATAATGACAAAGTAGATGTAGGTTAGAGAAATATAATACTTCTCATTTATTTTAATAGAATAGTTATTACAGTAATTGTAACTTAAAATATTAGTTTAGATATGACAATAGTTAATTACAAGTTAAATTAAATTTATGATAAGAATAGTACCATTTAGATTATTACATTTCATTTACCTTCAGTTTAGTTTAGTTTATTCCATCTTCATGAAACCATACCATCTATTAAACATTACCATTTATTGGTATCATCATTTTACATCAGCATAGGTTAAAAAGAGTAGATAAGTGAACATACATCATTTACACCATTTAGATTAAGAACATCACTCATACATGTAAAAACATTATTTAGCATAGTATTTAGAAAATTACCTAATTTGTGTACACATCATCCATGTAATTAAGGTACATAACTCACATCACATCCATTACATTTAAATAGTTAAATTACTTCCCTTAGATTAGATAAACATAACGATTAACATAAACATATCATATAATTAACATGACAAAAATTTAGTTAACACATTATATATTTATTTATAGAAGTAGTATTAGTAGGTTAGAATGTAGAGTGCTAGGTTAGTGTAATATAGTGGATGATGAGACCAAGGGGACAAACCATCAACCCTTTCTCATCCATGTAAATATATTGTAAATACATGACTCGTGCAACAACTTTCGCACCGTCATGAGGCTCAACCATCTCAAACTGAGCCAAACCTGTACAGTGTCACTCCAAGGTTTTTAAATAATCAGAAGAATTAGTGTGGAAGGATAATAGATGTGTGACAGAAGTAAGGGTGAAAGCAGTGTGACAGAAGTGTGAAAGTGAGAGCGAATGGAAAATAGACGGAAGAGAGTGAGATTGGTCAGCGAATTCTTCTGCTGCCTGGTTCGAATTTTAATATTTGGCTGTGTTAGTGTTGGTTTTCGTTAGTGAAAATGTGCTAGTATGAATGTGTGTCGGCAATATAGTTTAGAACTTAGATTACAAGTATTTTCAGTTTCATAACAAGGGAATGTAGTCACGAATTAGTGTTATGCACCTGTTTGTGGCCGCATTTAACCCAATTATGACACTTAAAAAAACTAACATACATACACATAGGACTTAGAAACATAGTTTAGAAGTTAGATTAGTAAGTTAATTACATCCAAACACGCAAACAACCAGAAAAACAAACATATAAATTACATACACTTTTTGTAGATCAAAAGGAGATAACTTCGGGTCAGGGGACATAATAGACAACGAAGAACTATCTTAACAGTGCAATAGAACTTTACACGCGGAAGCGATGTAGGTAAAGCCTGTCGCACACACTCTTGTATAATGGTTGTTAAATATTATATGGGGGACATGAAGCAATTCATGTGTTGACCCTAAGAAAGTCAACTTTGTATGGGTAGTAAGTTAATTTACTATGTGAGGGCAGGTCTTATAAGACAACGGTCCGGTTCAGACATACCTCTAATAAATATAATATAGCATGTGAGAAGAGGGCTCACGCCAACCAGACAAGTTTGTGGCGATTGCCAGTAGCCACGTAAAGTTTTGCTACATTGTGACAATAGTCAGTAGAAGTCTATTACTTTACCCAAAACCAGGTTACCTAGAGTCTTTGACAAAAATTAGAGACACTAATTTTTTATAACCTCTTGCGTCACAACCAATGAGTGAAAGTTGATGACGCAACACAGGAGGGGTGGGTGTGTGTCAAAGACTCGACCGCATCCCCTGCGCCAGGAAGAGCAGTCAATCATGAAGAGACCAGGAGGGGATACGGTGCCCGAGGGAAGGGCATGGGAGATGAGGAAATAAGAGTTGGGTGACCATTCCCTCATGAGACACGCAGGCGGTGTTCAGAGAGTTAGCACTCTAATCACGATAACATCACGCCTCGTGGTAGCCACAGAGAAGTTGAGTATACACTCAACGTACCACGTCTGCCATCAGCGTGCCATGTGAGGCAACACGCACCAAGGTGAAGGTCAATCCCCGTGGTGTGTGACGGAGGAATGAAGATTGGCAGACGGCCGGACGGGACTTGTAGTGTACACCTCGTTAGCGTAGCGATAGGGGTATTTGTGTTTATTTGTGTAGAAAGCTAGCATAGGGGTAGCAGCTCGTGATAGATAATACTGTGGCTGTATGTTGTGTGTTTTCAATAGCGACTGTTCACTGCTTGTAGCGAGCCAACGGCAATAAATGTACCATTTAATTTCCTCGCACACGACTTGCAAGTTTTCTTGTATGGTGTGCCAGAAGTACCCGATGATGCCTGTCAGTTGAGTTGTTGACAGGCAAGGGTAATTGTGGTGTCAGAAGTGAAGCTTGAACGTAAGTTCAAGCTAATCCACTCATCCACGGGCTCTGGACTAGGGTTTAATTTTTGTAGTGACGGTAATTTGTGCAAACGAGTGCAATTTGCGGGCTAGAAATATGCCTATCGTGACGAAATATAGTGTTTAATTGTGTTTATTTAGTGAAATCATGTATTCTGCAAAGCTGTAAGTATTAATAATCTTGTTTTCTTATATTTATTTATGTATTTACCAATTTATTCTTGAATAAGCACCAAACATGATTCAGGGCGGAGCGATACATCGCCAGCCGACAATATCGATTTTTGGAAACTAAAAATAGCACTGTGCTGTAAATAACGCTGTGACGTGGAGTGATTGACAAACAGTTGGTCTGCGTCATTAGCATAAAGCAATCGAGTGTGTACAAGATCGCTTAACGGCTGCCCGCTTGAATCTGTGCTTTATATCGTTTATTATTTATTTATTTGAATTACTAAATGAATATATTTATTTATTTAAACATTATTATGTTATTTTTATTCATTTAAAAACAGTTATTCATATTTTTGGTTCTACTTTCTCTTTGTTTACCGTCACGAAGGAACTATTTTTTGCCAAGCAGATGACTTGGCTGCACAACGCTTACAGAAATTAACTAGGTTAGTAACGAGAGGCAATTACGGTTAGAACAAAGACAGGACATTGACATTAAATTTAATTAATACATATTCTAGTTGTTCGTGAGTCTGTCATTGTCTAAGTCATTGTCCTTAGTTGTCGAGTAAATCATATCGTGCAGTAGGCGTGTTTACTGCTGCCCTGCATATCACAGGGCGAACAACAGCTGAGTACTTACGCCGGTGTGCCAAATATAGTGTCCTACTTACGAAACGTGTCTCCACCAAAAGGTACCAAACAAGGTGACCAGTGTCAACGGAGCTTACGTTCCCTGATTCTCGGGAACATTAAGTTGAGTATACCTATATTTTTGGCATGCATTGTGATTAATAGTGCATCTCTTTTTCAGCTTGTGAAACACTATCATATTTTTTGTGCTCTGATATTCCAACATAGAATTTTGTGCAACACATAAACTGGAAATAAAATTAATATTCCTTAACGAGGAACAAATAGATAACATTGTAGATAGATAGGTAAATAAACAAATCAGTGTAGGTAAACGCTAGCCAATTACCAAATAACATGGCGACTTTAAGTTACTTTATAAAAGATGGTAAAGAGCTACAATACACAGGTAAAGAGCTACAACAATATGCTGATCAGAAATTTAAAGAAGCAAAAGATGCTGAGACTGCTGAACGTATAAGAAAAGAGAACGCAGAAAGAGACGAACGCGCACGAGAAAGAGAACAAGAAAGACAGCATCAAAAAGAGATGGCACAACTAGCTGAGATAACAAAACAAAAACAGCTAGAAGATGACAAACAGATTAAACAAAAACAGCTAGAAGATGACAAACAGATTAAGCAAAAAGAATTAGAAATTAAACAACAACAGTTAGAACATGATAAGACAGTTAAACAACAACAGTTAGAACATGATAAGGAGATGAAACAGAAGCAGTTAGATCAGGAGAAAGAACTAAAACAAAAGCAATTAGATCAGGAAAGGGAACTAAAGCAAAAAGAAATAGATGTTAAGGAAAAACAAATTCAAGTAGAATCAGAGACACAGTTAAAGATGAAAGGCATGGACGTAGACTCACACGCAGAGATCTCTGCCACTAAATTAAGAAGTCAACAAGAAGAAAATAAGTTCAACAAATACAAAAATATTATCAAACCATACTGTAAAGATGATTCCATATCAGCCTGGACAGAGAATGTAGAGTATCAATTTAAATATCACCAAGTTCCTTTAGATATGTGGGCTCCTATTTACATGAAGAATCTAAGTGGTGAGCCCCTTAAAGTAATAGAATCTATCCCTATTGAGCTTAGATCTAGCTATCAATACATCCATGATAGGATTATGCAGCACTTTTTACTTGATGCCCCTGGGTATCAGGTTCAGTTCTCAAATTTAAAACCTAAGCCTAGTGAAACTTTTATAGATTATGTTTCAAATGTGCAGAGTGTACTAAACAGGTGGCTTAAAGCAGCTAACATAGGTAAAGACTTTGATAGATTAAAAAACCTAATAGCTATGGACAAGGTTATATCTACTATACCTTCTCCTTTTGCTAAATTTTTGCAGCAGTCAGACATTGAGAACATCGAGCAGTTCGAAAAAAAAGGCTCAGCATATTTTTCTTCTAACAGAGAGATTTTTAAGACCTCATGTGACTCTGAAATAGTTTCCTTTGTGAGAGACCAACCAAAAAACTATCAGAATAACAGACAACCCTTTCAGAAACACGACATCAAAGATAGAAAAGTGTCAAAATGTATTTACTGTCAACTTTTGCATGACACTTATTCTATGTGTGACAAATCGCCAAACTACCCAGCGCATCTTGAAAATGTTATCAAGAAGCAACAAAATAAAAGATCAGCATACAGGCGTGCAATCAAATGTTTTTTTTTGTTCCAGCTATGGCCATTATTCTAATAAGTGCCTTGGCCGCCAACGTATGAAAGCTAACAATGCTATTTTGATTCGACACCTCTTCAGATAGTGGTAGTGAGACTGAGTGTGAAGTTGAAAATGTATTACCTTTCAAGGAGTCTGAAGATGTCTGTTGTGTGAACGATGTGTTAAGCTTTGACAATTGTAGACATTGTCAGCAATTTCATGCAGACGGAAGACTGGAGTGTGGGCATACAGTACCATGCTCAACTCAGAGTGTAAATGCAGCAATAGCCTCCAGAGGCAACTTAGTGTTCCACAATGCAATGGTCAACGACAAACCATGCCAATGTTTGCTGGATAGCGGCAGTACCCTTATTGGTCTTAGAAAGGATCTAGTGAGTCCAGGTGATTATACAGGCGACTCTGTCAAATGCCGAACCTTTTCGGGTAACATTGAAATTTACCCTTTGGCCAAAGCCCGTATTAACTCTCCTTTCCTTTCGGGTACCTTTACTTGTGCAATACTTGACAACCCTTGTACTGATTTAATTTTGGGGTGCTTACCCCAACTGAAACAATGTACTAGTGACGAAATAGTTGCATGGGAGAAATTGAATGCAGCTAAGGCAACAACAAGAGCTAGACACTGTGAAACATCATGACACACTTACAAGCATGAGACACTACTGATTGCTTTTCTCCAACTGGCACAGATGACACCAACAGACAGAAATTTATACACCAGCAGAAATCTGATCTTGATGTGTCTCCATATTTAAACTTAATGAAACAAAGAGCCAAAATCACCAAACATACATCAGTGTTCTCTAGACTGAAGAATGGCATTTCAACTAGATGTTATACTACAGGTAACCATGAACAGGTGTTACCTGAACATCACCGTTTAACTGTGCTAAAGAATGCACATAAAACACCGTGTGCTGGTCATCTTGCATACAACCATAACAGGCCAGGTTTTTTCAATAATATAAAATTATTTTGTCATAATGTATTTGCTTGTAATGTCTGTCAACAATTAGTACGAAAGTTTAAGGGTGGACATCCTACAGCTGAAGTACAACCCTCTACACTGGCACCCAAGCCATTTGATAGAGGAAGGGTCAGTTCTACCACAAGCACACAAACAAAGGTGCGAAAACAAGTGATCTTGAACTTGATCAAGACAGATTTAGGCTACTTCCATACGAACGAAATGGCAAGGACCATTCAAGGTGGTACATAACCATGGTACATGTTGACGATGAAATATCGATAAACAGACACTTAGAGATATTCCATGTCAACATGCGAAAACCTCACTTTTCAAGACAAGAGACAGAAGTAGTGACAGACGAACAGAGTGCACCAACACCTAGTGATCAGACGACAGACATACAGAGCGCAACTACACTAGTTAGCGAGACTGGCAAATCCGACGAGGGGCATACATGTAGTGAACTTACAGAATACACATGAATAAATCAGAATACTGATGACTGGACAATACACCTACTGAAACTGAGACATGCCTTTGACAGAGTGCGACTCTTCGGTCTCACTGTCAAACCAAGCAAAGTCAAATTATGCCTAAAATAAACTCATTTTTGGGTCATGTCATTTCTCAAGTCCAACTATAGACTGACCTGAAAATTAGTACCAAAATTATGAATCTGACCATGTCTAACAGAAAGAAACAGGTCAGAAGCCTTTTGGGATTAGTAAATTACTCAGAAATTACAATTCTATATTCCAATGTTTTAAAAGCATCTGTAAAATTGGATGTGAAAGATGCATTATTAATTTCTGCATTGTCAAAAAATGAAAATCCTTTTTTGTAATATTCCAATCCTCCGCTTGCCTAATCCTAGACTCGTTTATTATTCTAGGACAGATGCCAGCAGTACTAGGCCAATTTTTTGAGGGCATCTTCCATCCGATTTGCTACGTGAGCCGTAAGATCACACCTGCTGAGTCCAGAGATTCCATATCACAGTTGCAACCCTAAGCGTCATCTATGCAGTGAGAAAGCTCCATCGAGTTCTGACGGATGTTCACTGCATTGTCCAGACCGACAACTCCCCGATCACGGTCATAGAAAGTGGTGTGCATCAAAATGACCGGATATACAGGTGGTCACTAATTTTACCATCTGGGGTAGAAATACCTGAAATCCCACATATAAATGTAGAGTGATAGTTAGTACATGAATACATTATATTATTCTATGTAAAATAGGGTACATATACATCGACCGTATATGCTTAATCATGTACCAAGAATAGTCAACTATCATGTGTCCGTAGACATTAAGTCAAGAACTGTGCTGCAGAACGTAAATATCACCGTGTGAACAAGGATAGATAATTACCAACTAAGCTCCATTCCGGTGTACCATTGGTGTGAAACGCAGAAAACAGTGTCAGAACAGTGCTTAATTACAGACACGAAAAGGCTGAGCTACGACACCAGCGAACTCTACACGTGCACTACCGATAGAACATTATGATGACTGTGCAAAGTATTTCAGATACCCAGGCAAAGTGTGTAGATATATTATGCCTATACAAGCAATGTACAAACATGAAGGCAACTACTAACCTGTGGAAACTGAATAACATGTATATAAACTTAATGTGATATGTAATATAATATTTTAAGATAATGACAAAGTAGATGTAGGTTAGGGAAATATAATACTTCTCATTTATTTTAATAGAATAGTTATTACAGTAATTGTAACTTAAAATATTAGTTTAGATATGACAATAGTTAATTACAAGTTAAATTAAATTTATGATAAGAATAGTACCATTTAGATTATTACATTTCATTTACCTTCAGTTTAGTTTAGTTTATTCCATCTTCATGAAACCATACCATCTATTAAACATTACCATTTATTGGTATCATCATTTTACATCAGCATAGGTTAAAAAGAGTAGATAAGTGAACATACATCATTTACACCATTTAGATTAAGAACATCACTCATACATGTAAAAACATTATTTAGCATAGTATTTAGAAAATTACCTAATTTGTGTACACATCATCCATGTAATTAAGGTACATAACTCACATCACATCCATTACATTTAAATAGTTAAATTACTTCCCTTAGATTAAATAAACATAACGATTAACATAAACATATCATATAATTAACATGACAAAAATTTAGTTAACACATTATATATTTATTTATAGAAGTAGTATTAGTAGGTTAGAATGTACAGTGCTAGGTTAGTGTAAGATAGTGGATGATGAGACCAAGG
Organism: Cepaea nemoralis; assembly: GCA_014155875.1. Taxonomy (NCBI): domain Eukaryota; kingdom Metazoa; phylum Mollusca; class Gastropoda; order Stylommatophora; family Helicidae; genus Cepaea; species Cepaea nemoralis. The sequence goes on along the minus strand of JACEFZ010016961.1, from coordinate 10,881 downwards.
GGACAAACCATCAACCCTTTCTCATCCATGTAAATATATTGTAAATACATGACTCGTGCAACAACTTTCGCACCGTCATGAGGCTCAACCATTTCAAACTGAGCCAAACCTGTACAGTGTCACTCCAAGGTTTTTAAATAATCAGAAGAATTAGTGTGGAAGGATAATAGATGTGTGACAGAAGTAAGGGTGAAAGCAGTGTGACAGAAGTGTGAAAGTGAGAGCGAATGGAAAATAGACAGAAGAGAGTGAGATTGGTCAGCGAATTCTTCTGCTGCCTGGCTCGAATTTTAATATTTGTCTGTGTTAGTGTTGGTTTTCGTTAGTGAAAATGTGCTAGTATGAATGTGTGTCGGCAATATAGTTTAGAACTTAGATTACAATATTTTCAGTTTCATAACAAGGGAATGTAGTCACGAATTAGTGTTATGCACCTGTTTGTGGCCGCATTTAACCAAAGTATGACACTTAAAAAACTAACATACATACACATAGGACTTAGAAACATAGTTTAGAAGTTAGATTAGTAAGTTAATTACATCCAAACACGCAAACAACCAGAAAAACAAACATATAAATTACATACACTTTTTGTAGATCAAAAGGAGATAACTTCGGGTCAGGGGACATAATAGACAACGAAGAACTATCTTAACAGTGCAATAGAACTTTACACGCGGAAGCGATGTAGGTAAAGCCTGTCGCACACACTCTTGTATAATGGTTGTTAAATATTATATGGGGGACATGAAGCAATTCATGTGTTGACCCTAAGAAAGTCAACTTTGTATGGGTAGTAAGTTAATTTACTATGTGAGGGCAGGTCTTATAAGACAACGGTCCGGTTCAGACATACCTCTAATAAATATAATATAGCATGTGAGAAGAGGGCTCACGCCAACCAGACAAGTTTGTGGCTATTGCCAGTAGCCACGTAAAGTTTTGCTACATTGTGACAATAGTCAGTAGAAGTCTATTACTTTACCCAAAACCAGGTTACCTAGAGTCTTTGACAAAAATTAGAGACACTAATTTTTTATAACCTCTTGCGTCACAACCAATGAGTGAAAGTTGATGACGCAACACAGGAGGGGTGGGTGTGTGTCAAAGACTCGACCGCATCCCCTGCGCCAGGAAGAGCAGTCAATCATGAAGAGACCAGGAGGGGATACGGTGCCCGAGGGAAGGGCATGGGAGATGAGGTAATAAGAGTTGGGTGACCATTCCCTCATGAGACACGCAGGCGGTGTTCAGAGAGTTAGCACTCTAATCACGATAACATCACGCCTCGTGGTAGCCACAGAGAAGTTGAGTATACACTCAACGTACCACGTCTGCCATCAGCGTGCCATGTGAGGCAACACGCACCAAGGTGAAGGTCAATCCCCGTGGTGTGTGACGAAGGAATGAAAGATTGGCAGACGGCCGGACGGGACTTGTAGTGTACACCTCGTTAGAGTAGCGATAGGGGTATTTGTGTTTATTTGTGTAGAAAGCTAGCATAGGGGTAGCAGCTCGTGATAGATAATACTGTGGCTGTATGTTGTGTGTTTTCAATAGCGACTGTTCACTGCTTGTAGCGAGCCAACGGCAATAAATGTACCATTTAATTTCCTCGCACACGACTTGCAAGTTTTCTTGTATGGTGTGCCAGAAGTACCCGATGATGCCTGTCAGTTGAGTTGTTGACATTGGTCTGCACCGTGATATCACATGCTAGACACTCTTGGCATTCTCAACAACAATACTGACAGGTTACAAGAAAATGGCATTTTTATTGTAATTTCCATCACACTTTTATGGTTTTCATTCGAAGCCACTCGTATCAGTATTTCTTATTTGTAGTTTATTAAAGATTGCAAACTAAATACACAGATAGCTAGACAGGTAAGGATATAATTTGGTAAGCATATAGTTTCTACAGCCTCGCGTGTTTGGAATTACTTGTGATCTCAGCAAAGACATTTTGGCGGTTTCGATTTTGTACAGGCCAAATGAATGTTTGATTGTCTCAACTTGAAATCTTGCCCATGTCTAGACTTCAGCTGAGTGGAATTACCCGGGGACTTTGCCATAGACAGATATGCCTGATTGTATTAACGTTTAGCCATTATTTAGGCTCTTCTGGCTGCAGTTATGCATATACAATATGCATCTGCTGATATGGTTGGGTGGGACTGTTTAGGAGAAAGGGAGTTAGACAGGATTGTAGATTCTTCTTCTTCTTCTTCTTCTTCTTCTTCTTCTTCTTCTTCTTCTTCTTCTTCTTCTTCTTCTTCTTCTTCTTCTTCTTCTTCTTCTTCTTCTTCTTCTTCTTCTTCTTCTTCTTCAGCGTTCCGAGCCATTGAGGTTCTTTGCTGCAGATACAATCCGTCTCCATTCGTCTCTCTGGTGGACCTTCTCTTGCCAGTCGTTGATTCCAAGTGCTTGTAGGTCTGTATATGTATTATCTCTCCACCGCTTTCTTGGTCTACCTCGGGGTCTACGGTCATTTATTTCCTGAGTGTAAGCGAGTTTTGTTTCCCTATTATCTTCCATTCTTTCTATATGCCCCAGCCATTGTAGTCTATTAGCCTTCATGATACCAGTGATTAGTGGGGACTTAAACAGATCATAAATGTCTTTGTTACTTCTTCTTTTCCACTCTCCACTTTGTGTATCCCTAATGGGTCCAAAGATGCGTCTTAAAATTTTGTTCTCAAAGGTTTGTAACAAGGCTTCGTCTCCTTTCGTTGTACTCCAGGTTTCAGAGCCATACAGCACAACTGGTCTGATCAGTGTTTTGTATATTGTGATTTTGGTGTTACGAGATAGCACCTTTGATTTTAGTAGATGTTGTAGTGCATAGTATATCTTATTTCCAGAGTTGATTCTAGTTTGTATTTCTTCCCTTATGATGTTGGAGCAGTTGAAAATTGTACCCAGGTATTTGTATGTTTCCGTTCTTTTAATGGTAATATTATCTATTTGTATGTGGCCAGAGTTTTTAGCCATTCCGTCTCTTGAAATTACCATATATTCTGTTTTATCTTGGTTGATAACCAGCCCCATCTGTTGGGCTTTTTCCTTTAAGTGAGTCAATATTTCCAATGTCTTTTGTTCACTTTGCCCTATAATATCTATATCATCTGCATAACCAAGCAGCTTGGATGTTCCTCCAATATCACATTCCTCCTTTACCTTCCTTACAACTTTCTTTAGAGCCAGATTGAAGAGTAGCGGCGATAGTGCATCACCCTGTTTCAAGCCAGATGTTATTTGGAAGGGGTCTGATTTCCTGCCTTTATATGTTACTATATTATAAGTATCTTCCATGCATAGTCTGGTCATGTTGATTAACTTCATTGTAGATAGAAAGAGATAAATGGAGACTGAGAAAAGGACGTTTGTTGTCTATGTTTATTATGAGGGAAGACTCGTGTGTCGCTGATGGTGCGTGCGAAATCATTATCACCACACATTCATTTATCAAAATCATCATTGCCATCATTATCAGCACCATCATCAGGTGATGATCGGTAATACACGAGACAGAAAGCTGTGAATTGGCAGTTCACGTGGCAGTAGGTTGTTAATTGGTAATATACGATACAGAAGGTTGTAAATTGGTACTATACGAGACTGAAGACAGTAAATTGTTAGTATACGAAACAGAAGGCTGTAAATTGATAGTACACGAGACAGCAAGCTATGATTGGCAGTACACGAGACAGGAAGCTGTTAAATAGTAGTACATGTGACAGAAAGCTGTAGTAGTACACGAGACAAAAGGTAGCAGCACACGAGCAAGAAGGCTGTGATTTGGCAGTATACTGACGTCTTTGACTTGAGGACGTAAATTACAAGTACATCAGAAGTCGATGTTGGTTCCCTGATGGCAGGGGATACTGATAATAGAGAAAACGTGCGCACACGCAAACATCAGTTCAGTGCCTAGTAGCAGCACCTGTATGGACAACGATCGAGTTTAAAACATGGGGAAAACAGTTGTAGCAGGCGATTCGGACTAGTTTAAATCCCGCAAGTCAATAACGAAATATGCCAAAATATTTTGCAACTAAAGTTAATGAAATAACCCGAGAAATACATTTGCAGACATTGATTTTTGCTCATAAAAGAGTAGTGCAGGAAAAGTAAATAGGTAGGTAGGTGCACAGAAAAAAACAACAACAACTAGGAACAGTGCAGGAGGAGAAGTAAGAAAAGGAAGATAGGAAGGATATAGAAGAGGAGGAGGAGGAGGAGGAGGAGGAGGAGAAGAAGAAGAAGAAGAAGAAGAAGAAGAAGAAGAAGAAGAAGAAGAAGAAGAAGAAGAAGAAGAAGAAGAAGTAGAATAAGAAGAAGAAGAGACAGAGGAGAGAGTGAAGGAGGAAGAGACGAAGAAGAAGAAGAAGAAGAAGAAGAAGAAGAAGAAGAAGAAGAAGAAGAAGAAGAAGAAGAAGAAGAAGAGGAAGAAGAAGAAGAAGAAGAAGAGGTGGCAAGAAGAAGAATGGGGAGGAGGAAGAGGAGGAGGACGACGACAAGGAGAAGGAGGAAGAGGAGGAGGAAGAGGAGGAGGTGGAAGAAGCGATGAAGCAGGGCGGCGAGAAGCAGAAGAAGTAAACTCTATACAAGTACCTGCTAACGACATATATAATGTCTAGGTAATTGCTTCTGTCAACCTGCATGTCACCGATCCATTCTATAGTACTGATGTGACACAAGGTGTTTACCTGAGACACCCCTCCCCAGGCCAGCCACCAACTGACAGTCTAGGCGGCGTCGAATCTCGTGCCTGGCATGCTTTTGGGGGCGAAATATGACTCTAAAAAACCAGACTGGCTGCGTATTGATTGCTCTTAGCAAAACTGCAGGGTACGGTCTGCAAAGTTGTCAGCCTCAGAGAGGATAATTCAGCCCCGGACACTTATCACTTGTTGCTTCTTAAATCCTGTCGAGATAGCGGTGAATTCGCTGCTTCACGTTCTAGCATATTGGCTGGTTCAGACAACGCCGGCATTCTCGTTAGCTCAGCTACGCTTCGATGTATAGGCTAAGTTAAGTTCCCTGGCTAGATAATCTAAACTAGCTCATAGTTGGATTGTCCCTCACACAGCTGAGCGATCGCTTCAATACACTGTGTTGTTAAGACTTGTGTTTTTGAAAATATGAACTGTACTGCTACACGCATAGAGGATGTTTACCGCGGCTGAACTCACCGTAAATTTAATTCACCTGCGGTTGTAGTAAATTCTGGCGAAGTGAATTCAAGTTTATAATTCGAGTTTAGTTAAGAATTTCATTGTTTATGCGATAAAAAGAGTAACTATACAAGACAATTTCCTGTGATAGTGAGAACCAATTTCAAACCTTGTGGGAAAATCTCTAAGAAGATATACATCACATATTCTATACTTCTCTAAAGCAAAGACATAAACGAACAGGTAAGTGTTTACAATCATTGTATTTCTTAGTTGGCTTTCGTCTCTAGGAGACATGTTCTCAAAATTTGGTCGGATATAGTTCTATATCGTTACCGCCTTAGGCGTGTTAGGTATTAGGCTTTCACATATATTAGATCACTGTGTGGTGACCATTTCCTTACCGACACTTTTAAGAAAGAAAAAAAAACAGTTAAGCTTCCCGTACATCGGTTAGTTAATCTATCAAATCTAGCTGGATTTTCCATTACACAGCCGAGCGATCGCTTCAACGCACTAGATTAGACTTGAACGTTTCTCAAATATAAACTGTACTTCTAGTTCTACATGCCTAGAGAATGTTTACCTTCTATTGTCTTTCTGGAAATTCAAAGTTAGAAGTGGACACACAATGAATGCAGTAACTGTAGGATTGGTAAAATGACAGCCAAGCCAAACACCTACTGCCGGTGGTCACGCACGCAGAACAGTGGACACTATTTTGGTCTATAGACACTCCATCTGAGGACAGACTCTGTGTTGTCATAAGGAGATGTTAACAATGCTCAAGTTGACTGATGCTCTTTGTAACTATATATATTTATTAGCTGTTATCTTACATCTCTCTGTAGTGTTGTACTCTTTATAGACTGTTATCTTACATCTCTCTGTAGTGTTGTTCTCTGTATAGACTGTCTTCTTGCACCTCTCTGTAGTGTTGTTCTCTGTATAGACTGTTATCTTACATCTCTCTGTAGTGTCTTTCTTTGTATAGACTGTTATCTTACATCTCTCTGTAGTGTTGTTCTCTGTATAGACTGTTATCTTACATCTCTCTGTTGTGTTATTCTCTTTATAGACTGTTATCTTACATCTCTCTGTAGTGTTGTTCTCTGTATACACTGTTATCTTACATCTCTCTGTAGTGTTGTTCTCTGTATAGACTGTTATCTTACATCTCTCTGTAGTGTTGTTCTCTGTATACACTGTTATCTTACATCTCTCTGTAGTGTTGTTCTCTGTATAGACTGTTACCTTACATCTCTCTGTTGTGTTATTCTCTTTATAGACAGTTATCTTACATCTCTCTGTAGTGTTGTTCTCTGTATAGACTGTTATCTTACATCTCTCTGTAGTGTTGTTCTCTGTATAGACTGTTATCTTACATCTCTCTGTTGTGTTATTCTCTTTATAGACTGTTATGTTACATCTCTCTGTAGTGTTGTTCTCTGTATAGACTGTTATCTTACATCTATCTGTAGTGTTGTTCTCTGTATAGACTGTTATCTTACATCTCTCTGTTGTGTTATTGTCTTTATAGACTGTTATCTTACATCTCGCTGTAGTGTTGTTCTCTTTATAGACTGATATCGTACATCTCTCTGTAGTTTTGTTCTCTGTATAGACTGTTATCTTGCACCTCTCTGTAGTGTTGTTCTCTTTATAGACTGTTATCTTACATCTCTCTGTAGTGTTGTTCTCTGTATAGACTGTTATCATACATCTCTCTGTAGTGTTGTTCTCTGTATAGACTGTTATCTTACATCTCTCTGTAGTGTTGTTCTCTGTATAGACTGTTATCTTACATCTCTCTGTAGTGTTGTTCTCTTTATAGACTGTTATCTTACATGTCTCTGTAGTGTTGTTATCTTTATAGACTGTTATCTTAGATTTCTCTGTAGTGTTGTTCTCATTCATTCATTGGCACCTTGCTGTCTTGACAGACGATAATTTCTGCTTTAAAAAGGCATAATAACTTTTATCTATGGCGGTAGCGAATGTGACTGGTAAGGCCAATTCGCGCTGTAAATGTTCGTTCACAGTGGGTGCATGTGAACACATGGTCATTTCCACCATCATGCACCATCTTACGTCTCACACGCTGGGTGTGTGACTTATCTACAATAATTTTCTCCTTTGTCTTTATTCCATAACGATGTCGACAAATATGATAACCAACGTCACATGATATGGACTATAAAAGGAATAAAAATGAAAGTTCCGCTTGGCTTTTGTGTTATTAATATGAATATTAAATTCCCCAACTTTGTATACATTGCTAGCTAAACAGGTAGAGAACTAGATGTGTAAGGATATACTTCTCTTTCTAGATTGTTATCTTAGGTCTCTCTATACAGTGTGATTCTCACTGACAATACGCGAGACAATGCGGTAGACCAGGGGTCCCCAAAAACTACGCCCGGGGGCCGGACCCGGGCCCGCGACGCCATTTCATCCGGCCCGCCGTCGGTACTCGAACTTGCTTGATAAAACTATAAAACATAGATGTTGTGATATAATTTAAATGAAAAATATTATGTTTAGAATATAGGAGATTTTTCACACTGGGGGAGCCCTCCTGGGCTGCACTAGGTTTTTTATTTAGGTGGCCCTATTTAAAAATTTTCGCGAACCTTATTATAAAGATATATTCTTTTACCAAATGAAGCCGCCTGCCGCGACTCTAAAAGGGAGTATGGAGAAACATATCCTTTGATCCCCTGGTGAAAATGTAAGATGCGGGGGATGTTTTGTTGGCGTGCGTATAACAGACCCAGTAAAGCCATGTTCCCGCCTCTTTGGCCTTGGGAACAACTTAGGCCGAAGAGATGCTGATGTCTAATTTTCAGCACAGGGTTTTAAAATAAAAACCCCCGAGCCCCTACCAAATAGAGGGTTGAACATGCCCCAGGCACGCCCGATTTTAGCCACTGTTTTTCCAGACCGCAGTTGAGAGGGTAGGGGCAGGCCCTGTGAAGATCCAAAAGATCCAAGAGGATCTTGTTGTGGATTGACGATTATCTGCTGTGGGGTGAGTTTTGAAAGAACCTTCACAGTTTTAAAAAGGAAAATAGGAAATAATCTTGTCTGTGCCTGAGAACAATAATGGGGGTAAAATTTTGGAAAGAAGGGAAAAGGAAAACCAAAGAGAAAATGGGTGCAGGATTTTGGCGGATGATCTCCAGATGGATGTATCTGAAGCGGAAAAACTTGCTTATGATGAGAGGTGTTCCGGAAGGTTGTTATGGGAGGGGAGGTTCTGCAAAGGACATGTACTGACTGAATGACCATTTTTTCCATCTTGTTGTCTGATAATTGCTGGTGTTGTGTATCAGACTACAGTTACAGTGTTGGATGATTATCCATGCTGTGATGAGGATCACTGGTACTGTGTTGGATGATTACCCATGCGGTGATGGAATATCACTGGTACGTGTTGGGGTGACTACCCAAGCTGTGATGGAAATCCAAAGGGACTGTTAAAGGGTGATCATGTGTATGTTTATTCATGGGGATGCCTATTTTTTCATTACATCATGAATTTTATTATTAGGGAAATTTACATTATTAATCAGATGTTGTTGTATCTTTATAATTACATTATTCTGATTTTCCCCGTACCCTGACCTGAATTTCTTCTGATATCTCTAAAACGTTGTTTTTTTCTTGTTTGCCGTAGAGATAGAATGAGATTCTCTTTGTTTTCTTATTCCCCTCTTTTTCTACGGGGCCCATGAACAGTCGGCGTTGGCATTTTTCTCTATCATCTCTGTGCGGTTACACAAAGGTACCTATAAACTGTATATGTACCTTTTATGAAACTGTAGCTTCACCAGTGACCCTTTGTCCTCTGCTTTTCTTTTTTGTTTCAATAGGATTTTAATTATGTTTTTTAATGTAATGTCTTTTTTTTATTTTCAGATCTCGTTTTACTTCACCTTAATTAGGCTAGTAGGAAAAGAAAAGTGGAGCCGAGTGAGGAGTAAAGTACTTCTTTGTGGAACAAAGGACCCGAAAACCACTGCGTAATATGCAGCGAAAATGTTTCCGTTTTTGAAAAAGTACAATCTCGGCGTTTACTACGAAACAAAAAAATCCATCAACATATTTAAAATTTTTCTGGAAAAAATTTCGCTCTGGGGAAAAATGAGGCCATTGGGTTTTTAAACGCAAAAAAATCTCTTACGAGAAAATTTTTCTGAAAAAGAAAACTGTCACTCGTACAAGTTACAAAACAGTGCATAAGATGGCAAAACGAGGAAAACCGTTTACTGATGGAAAAGTCATTAAAGAGTGTGTGTGATCGAAGCAGAAAATGATTTGTGTCCTAGAAAGCCGATTTTTTGGAACTATCAGCCTTTCGGCAAGTTCAGTTGTGGGAGAACAGAAGAACTTGGAGAGAATAAACTATGCTACAGATACACGAGAAAGCTAGGAACTTGTAGTATTCTCTGGCGCTGGATGAGTCTATTATCTCTCGAGTACGTCCAACTTCTCGTGTTCATTTGTGGTGTCAATTTGGACTTTCAGATAACGGAAGAGTTGGCGTCCGTTTGCAGCATGCATGGAACAACAACGGGGAAAGTCATTTTCGTGAAGTGCAAAAAATTTTTCCCAAAGACTAAAACCCTTCCGTGGAATCAGCTTCGAGATGTTACAGTTGAAGGGAAAAAACATGATGGAGTGGGGAAGGGGTTTTTGGGGGGCAGATCAGGACTCTTTTGGAAGATGTGCAAATTCCGGGCGCTCTGTTCATACACTGCATCGTACATCAGCAAGCACTCTGTGGAAAAGATTTAGATATTTCTTGTGTACTAAAAACCCGTAGTTTCTGCTGTGAATTCATCGGGAAATGCACCATTCACCGTCAGTTCTAGGGGTTTTTTTGAAGAAATTGATTCTGAATTTGTGACTTGCCTTATCAATATCGGGCAGGTGGCTCAGCTGCGGGAAGTCTTTCTTCGTATTTACAACTCCAAAAGAAATAGATGTTTTCCTCACTGAAAAAGATAAGCTGATTTACAGCTGTCAGATTTTCCGGCTGTAAAGTTGTCAATTTTGGTCGATATGAATGAACTGAATTGAAAATTCAGGGAAAGTATTACCCCCGTCTGTGTCTCTACAGAAACCCTCAAAAGATTTCGAAGAAATCTGTCATTGTTGGAAGCAAACTGGAAGGGAAAACCTTTCTAATTTCACTGTTCAAAGAGTTTGGAGAGATTTTCAGATCTTTACAGATTGAGAGTGACATCCTTCTGTTCCAGAATCCGTTTGATTGTAACTTTTTAAAGGTGTGCTAGTTGAATTACAGATTGAGCTATTGAGAAGGAAGTACCGCTGCTTACCTGATGTTAAGTTTCCGAAACTTAAGAAATTTGCCGCTGGTATGACATCATTGTTTTGGAACAACATAGTGTCTGTGAGCTAACATTTCAAAAAAAGAAGTCTGTGAAGTCACCACATCGAATGAGATTGACTGATGAACATTTGAAAGCATATCTCTTGATTGGATGCAGCAATTCCAAACCAAAAATTGATGGTATTTTGAAAGCCCCACGTCAGTTTCACAAAACTCACTATCCTCTTTTTCTGCTTAGTTTGTGAATTCGGATATGTGCACAATATGTTGATGTAACTATCTTTTTTTCTAACGTCGCCCTTTTCTTTTTTTTTTAAAAAAAATTTTTTTTTCCCCCCCCTT